>PVHX01000835.1:113711-236733 GCA_004024805.1 Geosciurus inauris | reverse complement strand
AGAAATACAGTTTCAAAGTGGGGGCAGCGATGGGCCAAGCTGACCAGACAGGTGCAGCTTCTAAAAAAGGGAGGAGCCCGTGCTTGCTTTATTTATATCAGAACAGATCAAAGGGATTCCATAGAAAGTTCTTCCCCAAAACAGGATAGAGGTGGGGGCAGGTAGGCTGCGCTGTTCCAAATGGGTCACGCCCATCTCCGGTGCTGCAGGGGACCTATTTGGTCAGAGCTGAGTAGGAGTTCACTTCTTCTATCGGGCCATCTTGTCAGTGGGATTGCTGCTCTAAGTTCCCAGATACCAGACCTTCCCCCTCACTGGCTTCAATGATGATAATGTCCGCACACATTTCACGGGTGGCTTCCCATAGTGGGGTCAGCAAATGCGTGGGCAATCCTAGACTGTGGCTTCAAAGACGGTCCTGGAGCATGTGCCTCTATTACCAGGAGAGGCACATTACTGGTCAAGGGAGGTGACATGCCTTGGAGAATGTGAATTCATGAGAATAAAGAAATAAGAAATAGGAGGTGCTTGACTCCAATAAAAGAATGTCAACAAACTGGATGATAAATAGCACATGAAGTAAACTGAACAGTTAAGAGGAGAATTTCAAATTGGCATAATGAATGTCTTTAGATAATGGAAGATACTGGTATTATAGACCATACATAAGAAGCTTTTAAGAAGCAAAAATGAGATACACTGAGTATGAAAATATAAATAACCTGTTAAGTGTGGAAAATAGCAGAATGGTTTTAACCAAAGAATTAATTCGTACAACAAAATATAAGATTTTATCATTTCTAACTCATGACATCAAGGCCCCATATTACACAATTCAAGAGGCACCAATCACACTGTTTGGTTCAGAGGTATAGGGAAAAGAAAGAAAGAAAGAAACTAAAAGGTAAAATTTAATGAATTCGATTATTTTAAAAATTGATAATTTCTTTAAAAGTCACTCTCCACAAAACACACACATACTATTTTGGAAGAAGGAATTTGCAATGTCCAAAACTGACAAGCAGTTACAACTTAGAGTTTACAAAAACTTCTCACAAATCAGCTATAAAGAGGCATAAAGCAAAGGAAAATGCTGATCAGACACGATTTTAGGAAATGCCAGAAATCTGAACATCTAAAAAAGTATATGAAGAGATGTACAAACTTACCCAAAATAAGAGAATTTCAAGTGAACAAAAATGAGATAGATAGCACTTTATGAATAACAGCAGGGCCAATCATACAAAAGTGGAGAACAGGAAGTGATGATGAGGGTGATGGGAAGAAACAGCTCATGTCTGTCACCTTTGGAAGATTAAATGCATTGAAACAGCCATTTACAGAGTAATTTGTCATTATGTACCCCCAGAAATATGTCCTAACAATTGACCTAACAATCCCACCTGTGAGTGAATGCAGGCTGAAGAAATCTCACAGAGCGATAGATGACTATATGACAGTTCCATGTCAATTATTTGAGGTTAGGAAGGAGGTAGCATGTGTATCATCTAAGACTGGATAAATAAAATATATGAAACACTATGCAGTTAAAAAAGCAACAAAATAGATTTGCAAAATGGAAATATATTCCAACAGTATCCAGTAAAATAAAACACAAAATACACACATGAAATAAGAACACAAAAACACACAGTAAAATAAGAAGATAAAATCGACAGCAAGCTTTCATTAATGTGAATGTAAAACACATGCACAAATCAAGACATATTTAACAAAGGATTCTCCATATTTAAGAACATATAGAAGCCATATGGAACAGAATTCAAGATCAGAGATAAGGAGAGATCACATAAACAAACAAAAGTGGGGCATTTCATAGCTCAGTAATGATTGTACACCCTGAAACAAGAAGAAGAATGATTCCATTCTTGCCCCTGAGGTCCTCAGTGGGGGAAAATGAGATCATGATCCCTGTCTTCATGTAGCTTACTTTTTTGTGTCAGATGAGTTTATAAGCACATAATAGAAAACTAGTTAGAATTTCACAAAGCCATCATAACATAGCTAATAGATAATGATATCAGCTTATATTTTTCTACTTAGAAAAATAAAATCAAAGGAAATGTCATGAAAAGTTATCCTATTATAGAGATAAATGTATGAAATAAGATGAATTTTATATTTCACCTTCATAAGTTTAATCACAAACCTTTTGGTAGAAAATTTATAGTGAACTATTCAATTAAGAAGCAATTATACCTTACAGGATATTTTATTTCAACAACTTATGTAAGGTGTTTATTTTAGAAAAGTTTTGTTGTTGCGGTTTCCTGTTTTTCACATTCATTCTTATGAACTGCTAACTGACCTCCCTAGGTTCTTAATTAACCCTACAGTCGGAAAGCACTGATAATCGTTCCTAAGAACACACTACTGAACTGCCTACATTTTACTCACACTAATCTTACACGTCAGTCTGTTACAAGTATTTCTAACAGTTTGTCTGATTTATCACTGTTGTTCAGACATAATTATTAATAGAGCCCTCTCACTCTCCAAAGTGGAATATAAAAAAAAGTTTCAGCTATGTAGTTTTCAAACTAACCACTACTTAATAACTCCAGCCAGTGAATAAATCATGGGAATAACAATAAAATTAGCAGGAGTAGAAAATCTTATTGATGATTTATGGTTATTTCTTTTTCAAATTTCCCTCAGTAAGCTCTCACCTTATAGACAGAGGATTAAAATTCTATAAGTTGTGTCAATGTAAAGAATGGATTCTTGCATAAAATTAGGATTAAGGTTAACATGTGACTTCTAAATTGCCACATTGTTGACCAGAAAACCCTTTAAAGTATTTAGATCATGGTCTCCTGTGCTCCTAAACCAAAGGGTCTTTGTTTGTGTTTCTAAGTTAAGCTCCTTTAAGAATAGTTTGCTAGTTTTTCCCAAAGGACAAATGGTTTTCTAAATGTTATAACAAGCTAAATTTACATAAAGCATGGGTTATAAAATTGATACATCAAAATGAAAGATTATACTAAAAAAGTTGTATGGATGTTAGAATTTCCATTTGTATATTTTTAGAGAATAAAACAAATTAAGAATTAATTTTACCTTCTGCATAGAGTTCTCCTAAGATCATTAATATAATAATAAAAGCCAAATCTTTCAACTTCATCTTCAGTGGTATGCTTCATAAAGATTCTAACAATTCTAAAGCACTAGGGGACTCATCATTAGGTAAACAATGATTCTCTTGAAGAAAAAGTTAATAATTTACTACATCTAAGTCTGTTTGGAACAAGCCTTTTATTTCACTTAAAATATTTTCAAATAATGTTAAAATAACACAACTATATAAACTGGCATTACTTTTCATACCAGAGTCTAGTAAGAACAATGCTAACCAATCAGGGCAACAATAGCAGCAGCATAAATAATTAACATAGATTGTTAAAAAAAAAAAAAGGAAATAAAAACAGGGTCAGTTTTCAACTTTGATTCCCAAGTGTAAGTTCATAGAGTAAAGTTCACTTAGCCATTGTTGTTTACTAATATTGATCAAGTGAAGAGATGAACTGGGAACATGAGATCATAGGTGCTGGATGTTAAAATAGGTGGTTGTCTATATCACACTCACACTCCTTAAAGACATAAATGATCTATTTGTCTCAGTGATAAAAAAAAAGTTTATTGAAAATAGAAATGTCTAACATTTAGAGAATTTGAACTCTGTGGCAAGTGGCAAGTAAACACTGTGCTTTATCATCACTCATTCGTGAAAAAGATTTTGAATGTCCACCATATGCAAGGCTGTATTGCAGTACTGACGCAGACAGCAGTGGAAAAAGTGGACTAAAATTATTACTTCCTTGAAGTTTACATTCTAATGCTTTTTAATTTAAAGTAAAAATTAATACTAATAAGAACAATAATATGGGAGGTGTAATATTTCAATTTTAGAATATTTTATTAAAATATAACATTAATAGAGCAGTGCATATATCAATGAATTTTTACATCATGAATTCAGCACCCAGAACAAGAAACAAAATATCTGCATCCCATAAGCCCTCTTCCAAGTCACTACCTACACCCTCCCACGCTCCCCAGTGTTAAACACTATCTTTATTTCTGACAGTGTAGATTAGTTTTGGCAGTTTTTATACTACATAAATGACATCATTTAGTACACATTCTTTTATACCTGTTTCCTTTTGTTTCACATTTGGCTTATGAAATTCATCCATACTTTGGTGTATAGGTAGATAGTTCCTTTTCTATAGAATACTCCATTCTGTGAACATGCCACAAATTATCTATCCATTATACTGTTTGTTGAAATTTGGGTGATTTACAGTTTAAGAAACTAGTATGGCATATGCTCATTTTCAAATATTTTGAAAAAGATATTTTGAAAGAAAGAGTATTTTTTCATTTGAAAACTTTTAAACAGAATGCCTACCTGAATTCTACCATTAACATTTTGCTATGTATTTCTTTTTAAAGCTAGTATGATTTTAAATATTTATTTTAGTTGTTGATGGACCTTTATTTCATTTATTATATGTGGTGCTAAGAATCAAACCCAGTGCCTCACACATGCTAAGCAAGCACTCTACCACTGAGCCACAACCCCAGCCCCTTGCTATGTATTTTTAATTCTTAAATGCTTCTATTAATTGAACTTTAAACAATAAATATCCAGAATATATTTATTTTGCATCATTGAAACTTTGTATCCTTTAACCAGTATCTATTTCCCCCTCCCTCAAGTTCCTGGAAGCCACCATTCTACCCTACTATGTTTAACTATTTTAGATTTTACCTATAATTGATAGTTTTTTTTCTTGAGTATTTGTCTTTCTGTCTGGCTATTTCCGCATAATGTCACCCTGATTCATCCACGTTGTTGCAAATGGCGGGATCATTTGTCCCCAAAGCTATATACTAAGAGATTGTATTTACATACTGTTTTCTTTATTCATTCATCTATCAATGAACATTTTTGTCATTTTCATATCCTGACTATTGCGAATAATGCTGCAGTGACTGACAGAGCAAATATCTCTATGATATCCTCATTTCAATTCCTTTGGATATATATTCAAAAGTAGGATTTCTGGGTCAAATGTCAATTCAGTTTTTTACAAAATTTTTAGTTGTTGATAGACACAATACCTTTACTTTATTTATTTACTTTTATGCAGTGCTGAGGCCTGAACCCAGTGCCTCACATGTATTAGGCAAGCGCTGAGCTACATCCCAAGCCTGGCAATTTAATTTTTGATGCCTGTATGTTTTTCCCCCATAGGACTGTACCAATTTACTTCCCCACTGAGAGTGCACAAGGTTTGTTTTCTCCAAATCCTCACCATCAATTGTTGTTCTTTGTTTTATTGATAATAATTGTCCTAAGAGTAGGGGGTGATGTTTCATTGTGGGTTTGTTTGTTTTTGGTACCAGGGATTGAACTCAGGGGTACTTGACTGCTGAGCTACATCCCCCACCCTATTTTGTGTTTTATGTAGAGACAGGGTCTCACTGAGTTGCTTAGCGCCTCGCCATTGCTGAGGCTGGCTTTGAACTCGCTATTCTCCTGTCTCAGCCTCCCGAAGTGCTGGGACTATAGGTGTGTGCCATCATGCCGGGCTTCATTGTGTTTTTGACTTGCATTTTCCTAATAATTCGTGATGCTGAGCACCTTTTCATACACCTGTTGACCATTTGTTTGTCTTTCTTGAAGAAATGTCTATTCGAGGATTTTGCCCTTTTAAAGATCAGGTTATTTCATTATTGAATTGTAGGAATTACTTATATATTTAGGATCTTAATATCTGATCAAGAATACACTCTGCAAATATCTCTTCCCACTCTCTAAACTATCTCTGAGTGCTGTTGCTTCCACTGCTGGGCCAAAGCTTCTTAGTTTGTTTTATTCCCACTTGTCTATTATTTTTTTCCTTGGGATTTGGCATGAATTCCAAGAAATCATTGCTCTGACCAATGTTTGGAAGATTTTTCCCTGTTCCCTTTTAAGAATTTCTTTATTTCATATTTCACATTTCTCTAATTCATTTTAGTTGAATATTGTAGATGATGCAAAAATAAGAATCTAATTTTATTCTTTTGCCTCTGGATATCCAATTTCCCTAACACCCATTGTGAGAGACTGTCATTTCCTCACTATGTATTCTTGGTACCCTTGTTGAAGATCTCTTGATTATATCCATGTGGGTTTATCTGGAGGTTCTCTATTTAATCCCATTTAACTGTATGTCTATTTTTACAACAAAATCATACTGCCATAATTCTGTAGCTTTGTTAGTATGATACATTAGCTTTGCTCTTTGTTGTGGTTTAGATATTAGGTGGCCCCCAAAATCTCATGTAGAGACAATGCAAGAAGGTTTAGAAGAGAAATTATTGGGTTATTAGAGTCTTGGCCCAATCAGTGAATTAATCCCCTGATGGGATTAACCAAGTAGGCAGGTAGATTGTAGCAGGAGGAGGTAGGTCCTTGAGGCTGTGCCTTTGGGGTTTATATTTTGTATCTAGTAAGTGGAGTATCTCTCTCTGCTTTCTGATCCTCAAGTGAGCCTCTTCCCTTCAGCATACTCTTCCACCATGATGTTCTGCCTCACCTTGAACCCTGAGGAATGGAACCTGCTATGGATTGAGACCTCTGAAACTGTGAGCTCCCAAATAAACTTTTCATCCTCTAAAATTGCTTTTGTTGCATCTTTTAGTCACAGCAGTGAAAAACGCTGACTAAAACACTCATTTTGCTCAGAATTACTTTGGCTGTTTGAAATCTTTCATGGTTCCAAATGAATTATTTAGGATTGTTTACATTGTTCTTCTGACAATGACCAGAGAAGGAAATTGAGAAATCAATTCCATTTAAAATTGCATAAAATACTTAGTAACAAAATTATAAAAAGATGTGGAAGACATAAATACTGAAAACTACAAAACATATACAAAGGAAAATTTAAAAGAAGTAAATGGATGAATATCTCATTTTTATGAATTGGAACAATTCATATTGTTAAAATGTCTACATTCCCCAAAGTGATATGTAGATTCAATGTAGTACTTATCAATAATTCCAATGGCATTTTTTACAAAAATGAATAAATTTTCAGAGGTGAAATGTGGATTAGAAACAGACAAATATTGCTATTTTTAATGAAAGAATGCCTATTATTTTTATTTCACTATGAATTGCCTATACAGGTTCTTTGCATATTTTTCTATTGAGCGATGTGTCTTTTTCTTATAGATATCTATGAACCTATAATTTGGAAAATGAAACTGCTTTGTGATTTTGAATTTTGTTATGTTTTGGATATGAGGTGTCCCTCAAGGGCACCTGTATTTATACAGGAATGCAAAGAAGTGAAATGATTAGACTATAAAAGCTATAACATAACCAGTCCATACTGGTTTGAATGGACTGAATGGGTGGTAAGCAGGTGGGGCAGGGCTGGAAGAGGTGGCTCACTGGTGGTGTGCCATGGAAGGGTCTTCCTGGAGCCCTTCTCTCTGCTTCCTGGCTTCAGGGAGTGAAACAGAACTTGACCATGCCCTTCTGCCATGATGTTCTACCTCTCCTTGTGACCAGTGCAATGGAGCCAGTTGTTTATGGACTGAGACCTCTGAAACCATGGGCCCCAGATTAAGTTTTCCTCCTCTAAATTGTTCTTGTTTGATGTTTTGGTCACATAGATTAAAAGCTGATTAACACAGAAATTGATACTGAGAAGTGGGGTCATTGCTTTGTCAGCTTTTTCACGGTTGTGACTGAAGGACCCGACCAGCACAATTATAGAGGAAGAAAAGTTTATTTGAGGGCTCATGGTTTCAGAGGTCTTAGTCCATAGAATGCCAACTCCATTCCTCAGGGCTTGAAGTAAGGCTGAACATCATGGCAAGAAAGGGTAACAGAGGGAAGCAGCTCACTTCATGATGATCAAGAAACAGAGACAGACTCCACTCGCCAGATACAAATATATACCCAAAGCCATGCTCCAATGCCCACTTCCTCTAAGCACACCCTACCACTTCAGTTACCACTCAGTTAATCCCTATCTGGGGATTGAATCACTGATTGGGTTAAGACTCTTACCACAGGATCATTTTTCCTCTGAGCCTTTTTGCGTTGTCTCACATGTGAGCTTTTGGGGGAACACCTCACATCCAAACTATAACACTGACCGTGTGGTTCAGAAACTTTTGGAAATGGTTTGTGGGAAAGGTTTGAATAAGTTGGGAAGTGCAGGCTGGAGAAAACTTAGTATGCTGTAAGCAGAGTTTAATGGGCAATTTTGGTGAGGGCTCAGAAGACCATAATGCAGGGAGGAATGCAGACAGTAAAGACTGCTCACAAAGTTCCAGAGAGGAATGGGGATTCTATTGGGAATTGGAGGAGAGCCTGTTTGTGTTATACTCTGGTAACAAATATGTCCGGAGACTTTGTGTGAGTTCAAAAGTAGTATCATTCAGTCCATGGCATGATATTGCTGGCAGCTTTTAGCCAGGTTTATTACAAAAATTAAGAGCAAAAATATTGTAAAAACCCACAGTTTGGTCAGAAAATGTTTGCAAAACTAGGATCAAGAAAGGTTGGTTGTGCCAGGCACGGTGGTGCATGCCTGTAATCCCAGCAGTCCAGGAGGCTCAGGCAGAAGGATCACAAGTTCAAAGCCAGCTTCAGCAAAAGCGAGGCACTAAGCAACTCAGTGAGACCCTGTCTCTAAATAAAATACAAAAAAAGGGTCTGGGGACATGGCTCAGTGGCTGAGTGCCCCTGAGTTCAACCCCTAGTATCCCCCCTGCCAAAAAAAAAAAAAAAAAGAGAGAGAGAGAAAAGAAAGAAAAGTGTGGTTGTGGGCTGGGGTGGTAGTTCAGTGGTATAGCATTTGCCTACCATGTGTGAGGCACTGGGTTTGATCCTTGGTACCACATAAAAATAAATAAAATAAAGGTATTGTGTCCATCTACAACTAAAAAAATAATTGTTAAAAGTTGTGGTTGCTAAAGACATTATAGCCACTAAAGAGATGCTAAGTATTTGCACAAGACCTAAGGAAAGATGCTTTGAGGGCATGGCAGGAATTGACAAGACCACATACATCACAGGCTTGTGTGTAAAAGGAAAAATTCCTTTGAGAAGAGTTCCTGGGGCACCTTACTCACACAGAGGGACCTAGGAAGTTGTTTTACTGTTCTTAGCTGCCCAGGCACTCAGAGCTACTGCAGCTATAGTCCCAGGAAGCCCAGGTACTGGTCAAGGTGGTAGACTGTGGCATTCAAGTGGTGCTGGTTCTGCAGGAATGCATGATGATGGATTTTATGAATCATGGAGGCTTCCACTGATGTTTCAAGGAAGGTCTGGGAAGCCAGGTAGAGTGTAGCAAGATCAGAATCTCTGTAGCTGCCCCTGAGAGGGTGATGCATGAAGCTGTGAAGGTGAAGCCAAAGCTGAAATAGAGACCCCAGAAACTAAGAGATGCCACTAATGTGTACCATTTGCCAAGAAAAGCTGCTGGTTGTAAAGAGAACCAGGCTGAGAAGCCACATGGGTTGCAACATGCAACCCCAAACTGGTAAGATTGTCCAAGCATTTTGTAGAGCACACCTCACCACCATGTGTACATCCTAACACATACATGACCTTTGGAAGCCAAAGTTGGAAAGTTGTGGTTTAGACATGATGTGTACCCCCAAATTCCTGTGCTAATACAGGAATATGCAGGTGAAGTAATTGTTATGATAACTGTAACCTAATTGGTCCATCCTCTTTTGAAGAGATTGGGTGGTAGCTGTAGGCTGGTGAGGCATGACTAGAAGAGGTGGATCACTGGGGCTGTGTTCTTGAAGAGTCATCTTTCCTGTGGCCTTTTTTACCTTCTGTTTTTAGGCCACCATGAACAGAGCAGTGTTTCTCCATCACACTTTCACCATGATGTTCTCTCTCACTCTGAGCCCAGAGTAATGGAGTTGGTTCACCATGAAGTAAACCTCTGAAATCATGAATGAAAATAAACTTCTTCTAAATTATTCTTGTCAGGTATTTTAGCCAGTGAGGAATAACTAACACAGTATTTTCCTCGTATGTTTATCTTTTAAGTTTATTACAGTGCATGTTGCAAGTTAATCAATCTTTTCCTTCAAGACTTTTGGGATTTGTGTTATACTTAGAATCACTGAAACACTGAGTTTTTTAACATTATAGTTTCATATATTAGGTTTTATTTTTGGTTTTGTTTTCAATTGATGAATGTAATTTTGTGGATAGTTATCAGAGAAGTATCTTCTTCCCTCAGCATTGCCAGTTTGTTCCAATTATTTATCAAATAATTCACCATTTTTGCCCTACTCCAAATCTCTATCATGGTAATTTAATAAATTCATGTATACATTTTAGGTCTATTTTTAGATTTCTCTATTTCATCACTTATTTTAGTTAGGTTTTTGGTACCATATTTTCACTTCTGTCACTATGGGATATAATGTGAGTCTAGCCTTCACACTTCATCTTTTCAAATATTTTATAACTAATTTTGTTTGCTTATTTATTGTTAATGTAATACTGGAGTAAATACTGGAGTCACTCAGCTAACTTATAATCTCAATATTCAGATTGTGAATTTGGAAAAGCACTAATTGTTTTCTACTTAAAACTTTTGATCTCTAAAATAAAACTCTTCATCTTTAAAATAGTAGCAACCTTGAAGCATATTATAGAAATACTATTGAGATAATTTAGTATTACAAAGTTTGATCTTTAAACACACACACACACACAAAGTTTCATAAAAACAAGATAATATCCAAAAAAATTACCCATGTACAACTGTAAACCTACTTAAAGTGTTTCAAAAATGAAGGCCAAAATCGTAAATAATAATGATAATAGTAATAAAAGGGCCTTTTAGACATACATAACATTATCATGTTGAAAGGAAGTCCTTTAGGCAGAAGGAAAATGATTCCAGATAGAAATATCTAACTACTTACTGACAGAAGATTAACAAATATGATACCTATGAGTACATATATTTTAAAAAATTAAGTCTCTTTAAAACTGATTAAAGTAAAAATGATGAAATTATATTTAATACACTAGAAGTAAACTACTGACAATAGAAAGGCAGAGGACGGATGAATTTAGTAAATTGGAAAATCTTTATTATATATATAAATTTGTATAATATCACTAGAGAGATTGTGATAAGTTAAAGATGTTTACTAAAATCCTTAGAGCAGCCAACAGAATAACATGAGAAACATTTATAGCCAACAAAGTAGACAAATTGTTATCACAAAAACTATTCAATTAATCCAAAAGAGTCAGAGGGGGGAAAAAAAGAGAGAAAAAAGGAACAGATAGGATGAATAGTAAACAAAGAACAGGGAGAATTAAAGTCATCCATATTAATAATCATAAAATCCATAGTAAGTCTAAACATTCTAATTAAAAGGACAATTGTTAGAGTAGATTAAAAAATAAAAGTCCAAATCATATGGCTTCTGCAAGAAATCTCTTAAACATAGGTAGGTTAAGAGTAAAATATGGATGGGTATAGCATATTATAGTAGATAGGGTGGGGACCGCAGAAGAGATTTCAATGTTCAAATCCCAGAACCTTTGAGTGCCATCTTATTTGGAGAAAGGGTCTTTGTAGATATAAGTTGAGAATTGTGAGATGAAAATACCTTGGATTACCCTGTCAACATCTTCATTTCAGACCAATGATCTCCAAAACTGAGAATGAAATTTCTGTTGTTTTAAGCCAATCAATTTGTGATCATCTGTAATAGTAGCCCTCAGAAATCAATACATATATACTCATGCAAATCAGATTTGGAATACCCAAAAATGTGAATGTATGTCATACCAATAAACTGCACACTCTTAAAAATGGTTAAAATGTTACATGTGTTTTAACACAATTAAAACATTTTAAATATAGGAATGGGAGGTGGGCAGAGACAGACAGAGGGAGGAAGAAGGAACTGGAGTTGTTATATTAATATCAGGCAAAATTTTACAACAAAAAATATTACCAAGAAACTAGATCATTCCATAATTAGAGTAGTAAATGTATTAAGAATATAACAAACTTGAAAATTATAGAATAAGAGAGCTCCAAAATACATTCAGTTAATTGGTTTTTGATTCAAAGGGACAGACAAATCTGCAATTACAACAACCCTCTCCCCATAAAAGGACAGGCAGTAAGTAGACAGAAGTCTTGAACAGCACTATTACCTAATTTGACTGAACCGGGTTTGTTAAACACTGTGTAACAGCAGGACATTCTTTTCATATATGTATGTGGAACAATTACCAAAGCAGTCCACGTGGTCCAAAAAACATTTTGCAAACTAAAGAAGCCAGATCATAAAAAAAGTTAGAGTAAAATTAAATTAATGATAACTGGAGAATATACAAGTATTTTTCAAGTAAATAACACATTTCTAAATGATCCAAGGGTAAAAAAAAGAGATCAAAATAAAAATTACCTGAAATGAATGAAAATGAAAAATAAATCTTATCAAACTTTGTGGGATGCAGCTAGATCTGTATACACAGGTAAATTTATAGGAATGATAACCAGTAATAAAAAATGACTTGTGCTGGGAAAGCCATTAATATGCAAATAAACTTTGATCCATGCCTTGTACCATACACAAAAATTAACTTGAAATGATCAACAAACTAAATAATACAAAGGTAAAAGAAAAACAGAAGAAAATCTTTATGCTCTTGGGTTAAGCAGAGATTTTACATATACCAAAAGCATAATCAGTAAACAAAAAAAGAAAAATTGGACTTCATAGAAAACAAAAACTTCTGTACTTCCAAAGGCATTATTAAGAGAATGAAAAGGTGACAGACAAGAAGAAAATATTTGTAAATCTCACATCCAATAAACTACTTGTGTTCAGAATATTTAAAGATCTCCCAACTTAGATCAATCAATTTTTAAAATGAGCAAGACTTGAATAGACACTTTCACCAAAGACGTGTAAATAATAATTTAAAAAACCCACACAAAGTATTAAGGAAATGCAAATTAAATCTACAATGAAAGAGCACTAGTCATTTAGCGTGTTTAAAACTATGTATGACCATAGCAAGTACTCCTCAGGATGCTGTCAATGTAAATATGCAAAGAAACATTATGTAGACATACTGCTTTATTTACAGTGGTCTTACTGAAAATTGAAATGGACAAATAAAAGAGATGGATAAAATGAGAAGCTGGCCAAGTTAATTAAATGAATGAATGTGTTCACACTTGAGTATGAGATAGAATAAGGAGACTCTACTGGAAGGGCATGTAGGACTGGTAAGTGAAAAAGAGGAATGCAATGCAATTACCAGGTGACGATGCAACCATACTGCTCTTTATTTTTTTTAACCTCACAACAATTTATTTTTAATTTTTTTAACTGTTCTAATTAGTTACACATGAAGGTAGAATGCATTTTAATACATCATACAAAAATAGAGTATAACTTCTCATTCTTCTGGTTGTACATGATGTAGTTATTCAGGTTGTGTAATTATATATGCACATAGGGTAATAATGTCTGATTCATTATACTATTATTCCTACCTCCATACCCCTTCACTTCCTCTCACCCCCCTCTGCCCAATCAAAAGTTCCTCCATCCTTCCATACTCCCCACCCCCATTATGAATCAGCATCAGCTTATCAGAGAAAACATTTGGCTTTTGGTTTTTTGGGTTTGGCTTATTTCACTTAGCATGATATTCTCCAGCTCTATCCGTTTACCTGCAAATGCCATAATATCATTCTTCTTTAAGGCTGAGTAATATTCCATTGTGTACATATACCACATTTTCTTTATCCATTCATCTGTTGATAATATGAAGAACTCAAAAACTTAACACCAAAAAAACAAAAACAACCCAATCAATAAACAGGCAAAGAAACTGAACAGACACTTCACAGAAGAAGAAATACAATTGATCAAATATATCAAAAAATGTTCAACATTTCTAACATTAGAGAAATGCAAATCAAAACTAAAATTTCATCTCACTCCAGTCAGAATGGCAATTATCAAGAATACAAGCAATAAGTGTTATTGAGGATGTGGGGGAAAAATGTACATTCATACATTGCTGATGAGACTGCATATTGGTACAACCACTCTGGAAAGTGGTATGGAGATTCTGCAGAAAACTTGGAATGGAACCACCATTTGACCCATTCCTTGGTTTATACCCAAAAAAGTTAAAATCAGTGTACTACATTGACTCAGCCACATCAATGTTTATAGCAGCTCAATCCACAATAGCTCAACTATGGAACCAACAATTTTTTTTTATCTCACCCTATCCAGCTGTCCTAAGATGGGAATTGTACTTCTGTGTAATAGTGAGTGTGATATCAATGCACAAGACACAATATGCTTATTAAATTTGACAGTGTATAAACCATAACGGAATTTCAGAATGGGCTGCAACTTTAACCCATGTAGTAAATCAGGGCTGTGCATGCAATCCTATTGTAAGCAGCAGGGATAGCCCTATAATTCCTTACTTGTCAAATGTAACACCTCTCCCTGGGAAGACTGAAGTTACTGCTTACTTTAAGGGTAACTAGTACAACTGAACCAGGAGGGTATGTGTTAAAAATCCATCAGTTCTTTTTAATTTGAGATTCAACAAGAGAAAATAAAAAACTGTTTAAATATATGAAAGTCATTTTCTTGCATGTATAATATTTCTTGTTTAACTACTAGTGGCTTATATCCATCTTAGAAAAAATTAGCACCATTAATGTTTCTATACCAGCCAATTAAATCCCAGCAGAATGTATAAATTACCAAAGTAAATAGATTATTTATAGTAAAGCTCTGTTGAATGAAGGAAAACAAAACAATGACAAAGTCAACAAAAATTATAATGTTTGAAAAGTAGTTAGTACTGACAGTTCCTAATAACACTTTATTGGGGATAGAGTGGGAAACAAAAATCTCCAACAAATTCAAATATACTCTTGAACACATCAATATGTTTAGATCTATCCTAACCAAATTATAAATTGTGTTTGCTTATAATCACTGTGACCAAAATACCCCACAAGAACAACTTAGAAGAGGAAAAAGTTTATTTGGCTCTCATAGTTTCAGAGGTCTTAGTCTAAAATCAGCAATTCCATTACTCTGGGCCCAAGGTGAGGGTGAAAATCAAGGCAGAAGGGTGTGGTAGAGGAGCACTGCTCCATTCATGGCATCCAGGAAGCAGAGAAAGGGAATGGGTTTTAGGGAAGATGAATTCTTTGCCCCCAGTGGCCCACTTCCTTCAGCCCTACCTCAATTGCCTACAGCTACCACCAAGTTAGTCCATTCAAACAAGGACGGACTGATTAGGTTATAGCTCTGACAGCCTAATCACATCATCTCTGAATATTCCAGCATTAACACGAGAGCTTTTGGAGGACATCTGAAATCCAAACCATAACATGAATAGACAATTTTAGGCTAATTAGGATTTACTTACTATTTCAAACAGCTACAATTTTTATAGTGTTCATGCATGGACAAACTTTGGGATCCTATCAGATTTCAAATGGCCATCAGAATTAGACTTCTGTGACCCTGGAACCATATTATGTTCTTATAATTTCCTAGAGAAGCTCTCTACATCCCTCTGGATTCTTTAGCCAGTGAAGGATACAAATGAGTATGTTATCCATACACAAGTGTGGGGATATTTTATACTCTTCTCATTTTCTAAATGAATAGACAGAATCTTCAATTTTCAACATTCGTTTTAGTAAAATGCTTCTGCTTGTTGATAGAACAGGTCATAATTGATTCCTTTCCCTTTAGGAATATGACTACATTCAAACTAATATAATACTTTTTTAAAAAATATTTTTTCTAGTTGTTGATGGACCTTTATTTTATTTGTTCATATGTGGTGCTGAGGATTGAACCCAGTGCCTCACACATGCTAAGCAAGTGCTCTACCACTGAGCTACAACATCAGCCCTAATGTAACACTTTAATAGACATGAATAACAGTATTATAATCATGTTATGACATATTTGTTACAGGCATACAGCTATATTAAGTAAAAAACAAGAATTTAATGAACAGCTTAGTTATTTCCAATATATTTATTTTTAATACAAAGTTAGATTTTAGAAGTTATACATAGAAAGCAAAAAGCATTTCACATATTCATGATTAGCTTTAATATTTCTTTATACTGTACACACTAAAAAATGTTTATATTTACTAATAAGGAATGCCAAGTGTATCCATCACCATTTGAATAGCTTGCAGAGAATTGGTGATTTCTTCTATACTATCTCTTCTTAAAACCCAATCCGGTTTAAGTCTGTTTTAAAAAAATTAAAATTAAAACATTAAAACATTACATCTCTTAATAAAAGAGTTAACCTTTACTTTTAGGTGTTAACTAACATGTGGTTATTCATGAACACATAATTTCCCTTACAACCTTCTTAAACAGGTAGAAGAATTTCATATTATTGCCAATCATCAGTTCTAGATTATTTCCTTAAAAATGATGCTGGCTTCTTTGAAGCTTATACTACTTGGTTTGGCTCCTGCCTTTTGTTCACTGACCATCTCCCAATTATGAACCTGCTCTCGGTCTTCCCCCAACTCCTGCTACCATTCTCATTAATATCAACATCCATATGGATAAAAAGCCACAGCATGGTCAATTTTTGTACCCTTTCCTCTTTCCATTCTTTCTCAACCAACCTGTTCTCACATGATTACATTCTAGACTTTATCAGAAAGTGCACCACCATTGAAATCTCCATTCGATACTCATTCTCCAACAATCACTTCATCCATGTTACTTGCTTTAATATAGTCACTGAACCAATTCCTCTATCCTGCTGAGATCTCTAGTTCATTTGACCTCAACACATACCTATTGTCCATCAGAATGCTGTTCTCACATTCCTCCCTAACTAGTTTAGGTATCTCAATGTTATCCCCTTTGCAAATATTATTAACTCTGTTTCTCTCTCCTATAGAACTTGTCTAGAAAATTCTATTTCAAATTGAATAGAAATATCTTCTTTCTCCACTCCTATACAGACAGATATTGCTAAAGAAATTACACATTTTTATTTTATATATATCAATTGCAGACCTAAAGTAGGCATTTGAAATTGCCTAGTTTGCTTCCTTGCTCTCCAAGATGACTATTTCATTTCTTTCCTTTTTTAAAATATCCCTTCCACACCTTCTAAGCTGCTTTCAAGTTTTTGAGTTTATAATCTCACACTACATTGAGAAAGTGGTATCAATCAGAGGAGAGTTCATGTATCTCGTCACATTAATCCCTACTATACACACTTCCATCTTCTTATTCTTTCTTATTAAAAATCCAAATACCTCACCATTGATGAGTAGTCAAAATGTGGTATATGTCCATATGATGGGAAGGAGTGATAGAAAGGAGTGAAATTTCAATAACGATCTCATTCATTCATCTTCTGGCCTTAAGTGCTATCTATATCCTGAAACCAATAATACTGCCATTTTTATCTTTAGATTTGTTCTTCTGTTCCACCATACACCTGATTTTCTAATTGCTTATTTCTATTTTCCTCTCATTTATGTTGTAGGTTTTTCAGGCTTATCCAAAACAAAAGCCATGCCATGGTGCAAAACTCCTGCCCACTCTGCTATCCTTTCCTCAACTCATCCTCCAGGACTCAGCTTAAATACCACATACCAGAGATGATCTCACCTTAGTAGTTGTCATTGCCTTTATTTTACTCACTAATTTGCTTGTTCATTGTCATTCTTCCTGAACCACATAGCTCTATGCTGTACAACCATAATTTAAGCACTTAGTAGTTCAAGATGCAGCTCTATATGATTTCTACTCCATGATGATGATAGAGGGGCCTGAGAACCACAATTCTCTCTATAGGTCTATAGCAGGCTAAATGGTAACCTCAAAAGATGTATCTATGTCTAATTGCAGAACCTGTGATGTTACCTTATTTGAAAAATAAAAAAATAGTTTTTTGTAGATATACTTGGGTAAAAAGATCTTGAGATAAGATCATCCTGGATTATCTGTGCTGGCTGTAAATCTAATGACAAGTGTGTCCTTATAAGAGAAACTGAGGAGAAGAAGGAGAAGTCTATATAAGCTGGAGGTAGACGTTGGGGTTATATAGCTATAAGGCAAGGAACACTTGAAGAAAACCTGAAAGAGTCATGAAAGAATTGTATCCTACAGTGTCCAGTAGGGAAATGATCTTGCCAATGAACACCTTGATTTTGAACGTCTTACCTCTAGAAGTATGGGAGAATAAGTTTCTGTTGTTTAAAGCCACCAAGTTTGAGGTAACTTGCTACAATAGTCTACAGAAACTAATATAAGGTCCCATAAAGAACTTCTCTGGAAGGAGAAATTTCAAAAGTCAAGATCTTTTATGGGAGAACTGGAGGTTGACATCATGGCCAAGAGGGATATTTTATAGTACCTAAACAGTGTAGTTTGTTCTTAACATGGAAAATAAAACTGATACAACAAAATTATAACAAGCTTCTTAGCATGAGCTCTGAACTATTTAAGTAAATTGTTGAATAGCTATTAAATACTCAAAGCTATAATAGTATTACTTCATTATTTACTGAAATTGCCTGCTTTAGATTTACTGAGTAGTCTATTCTTATTCATATGTTTCTCTATGGTTAAGAACAGTATCTTGCTTATGATAAGTGTTAATATTTATTAAATGAATTGATGGTGACATGAAATTACCAAATACACATAAATTGCTTACCTTGAAACTATTCTGGTCCTTATAGGTGTTTCTGGAATAAAAGGAATGCCTGTGGAAGAATTCTTCTTTTGATTATTGAGTATTCTTTCAGCATTTATTTTATGTTTACGAGCTGTAAGTTTGTAGAGGCTATAAATACGGTCAACAACTTTGGAACTATTTCGTACATCCTAAAAAAGAAAGTGTACATTTATTAAAACCTGATAAGAATTCAACATCTCCATCAATCATCTGAACACTATGCAGTAGGCTTTCGAGCTTTAACAATCAAGAGCAAAGCTCTGTAAGTGCAGCAGGCAAATTAACTTAACTTGTGAAATAATATATAAAGCAATTATAAAGAGGACAGGTGTTCAAAATTTTACATTTCACTCCATACTGAATACAAAAAGGAAATATACTCAATATACCCTGTCAGATCTAGTTACTAAGTCCTGTGAATTTTACCTCTTCCAAGTTTCCAGAGTCATCTGCTTATCTCTCATTGACACAACCCTAGATGAAGCACAATCTCTTATCTAGCCACTACATATCTACACTTGTCTCCTTCTTTAATGGTCTCCCTATATCCATACATGTTCTCCCAAATTCATTCTTCAGTCAATAGCCAGGGTGAAAATAAAACTTAAATGGGAAAATATCATTTTCTTGCTTAAAATTCTTTAGTGGTTTTCCACAATTCTGTCACAAGCTCTGGTTGTGGTTGTGATACCTAGAGAGAATCATCACAGAAAAGCTTGAGACATATTTATGGTTATGACAGGTGGATAGAGAATTATATGTACCTGATTTTCTATCTTACTAGGATAATTTATTATACTCTCTAGCAAATAGGAAATGCTTGCTTACATGATTGAAATAAATTCTATTTGCAGAATTCAGTTTCTTTAATATCAAAAAGAAACAATGCACACACACACACACACACACACTGAGACCAGGCAAAAAAAACCAGGTTTGATCACATGCAAAATCCTATTTTAGTGTAATGATTACTAAAGGAAAAACATAAAATCCATAGACATAAGAACACAGAAAATCACCTCAAAGAAAAGTAACTGATCAGTACTTACAGAGGCTCTGTTAGTTGTCTTCAACAAAACAGCCAACAAACAACAAGTTTTTGTGAAAATGCTTCCACCCTTGTCTGCAACTTTGTCACCAGGCTTTTCTCGGTACATCTGCAAAAGCTCCAACAATGTGTGTATACAATTTTCTACATCATAAACTGCTGAAGTAGTTTTCTCATACTTGAAGAGAACAGAATGAAATTAAACGTTGTAATAAGCATATATCTTTAAAAGTGCCCAACCATAAATACAACTTAGAGCCAAATTTTTGAAGCATCTGCAGCAGGTACAAAGGACTTCATGAGATAATTTTCTTGTTATGCTATCATTTCTGAATTTTAAATGCATATTCACATCTTAATTTTTTTTGTTTCCTACCCATTTCTAAAGTTCCATGTAAAACAAATTAAAGCAAAAATCTCTAAAAAAGAATATCTTGAAGTAAATCAAAGCAAGTTTCTAAAGAAAGACCATTTTAGCAAGAATCTCTCATGAAAAAGAGAACTTATCTGTGACAGTCATAGGGTAAGATGAGGAAGACAACATCTAATTACACTATTTTACATCCTTCTTGAGAGGAAGATGTGCTTTCTTTAAAATAAAACACATTTGATACTAATAAATCTAAGATATAGTTTTTCACGCTTCATTTATTTAATGATATTACATTCATACTGAAATTTTCATGGTTTCAAACAATAATCATTCTAACATAAAAATAAAACATTAATAGCTAACACTTGCATGGTATGCTTATGTATCAAGAACTTTAGGTATATTAACTCATTTAATCTTCACAGAAAAATTTTGAGATAGGTACTGTTTCTCTATACCCATTTTACTATTGAAGAAAGGTACTGTTTCTCTATACCTTTTTTACTATTGAAGAAGAAGAAAATAAAGCAGAGAGAGGCCAAATAACCTATAACAGCTTACAGAATTGGGATTCAAATTCAGGAGTTTGGCATCAGACTCTATGTTCTTAACCACTATTTTTCAATATACCAGGTACAGTACAGCTATGGTTGAGGGGGTGGGCAGGAAAGGTAATGTTTCGTCTTAATACCATTGATTATATGCAACTTCTGTAAGCCATTCCTTTACTATAAAATGGGAAATATATAAGTTACTTTACAAGATTATTATAAGGATTAAATTAAATAATGCACAAAACTACTGGCATGTATCAAGTACTCAATAAACACTAGTCATTTAATTTTATTAAAATTATAAAAGCAAAAGAAATAAAATAATGCAAAAATAACATTTATATCTATAGTTACATTAATAAATTAAATATTTTTCCCAATTAAGATCCTTCACATACATTAATTTTAATTTAGAGACCTAATTTCTAACTTTTGGTTTTTTTCTTTTTCTTTTCTTGGTACCAGGGATTGAACCCAAAGGTAGTGCTTACCTACTGAGCCAAATCCCCAGCCTTTTTTTTTTTTAAATTTTTATTTTGAGACAGTGTCTCACTAGGTTGCTTACAGTCTAAGCTGCTGAGGCTGGTTTAGAATTTGCAATCCTCCTATTTAGTCTCCTGAGCTACTGGGATTACAGAAATGCAGCACCACGCCCAGCCTAATTTCTAATTTAGAGCAAGCACAAATTTAATTTGCAGAGTTACATGTCTTGACCAATGAATATTTCATTACTAAAATGGAAAACTACCTTAGCTACATTAAGCAAGACTTGTACAGCATATCTGATGACCTCCATACAAGGAACACTACGATTACAACTTCGGATTAAAACAAATATTTTGGAAATTGCTCCACTCTCGGCCATGTTCTCACAACAACGTGGAGACAATCTGGTAACAACCTCTGAAATGGAAAATGACACATGTTAATTTACAGTAACAACAATGCATTCCAATTTTTTATGTAACTATAATGCACTACGTAGAAAAATAAATAAATAGAAGGAAGACCAATGGAGTAGAGAAAGAGGACAGGGGAGGGAGTGGGAGAAGAGGAAGTACTGGGGATTGAAATGGAGCAAACTGGCTGGGTGCAGTGGCTCATGCCCATAATCTCAGAGGCTCTGGAGGCTGAACAGGAAGATCCCAAGTTCAAAGCCAGCCTCAGTAATTTGGGCAAGCCCTAAGCAACTTAGCAAGATCTTGTCTCTAAATGAAAAAATAAAAATAAAATACAGGCTAGGGATGTGGCTCAGTGGTTGAACATCCCTGGGTTCAGTCCCTAGTACCCACCCCTCCTCCCCCCGAAAAGAAACAGAGTATACTATGTTATATGCATTTATGTCAAAATGAATCCCACTACAATGCTCTAAGAAAAAAATGAAGTCTTAGTTAATACTGTACAATTACAATGTTCTTTAAATATTCAAAGATAAAAAATGCATTCCTAATCTTATACAAGATATTGTTATAACAAACTAACCGAGGTGCTTTAGGGCCTCCAGAATGGCAGAAAGGTGCTTATATGTCAAAAGATAATGAAGTGCAAGTGTGGTTCTTTTGTAGAGTTTATTTTCTTCTCGAATCTCCCTATTAACCATTTGAAGACTTAGTCGTATAGCTTTAATTTTTGTACAATCATGTTTCTTCCTCCAAGAGTAGCCTCTCCATAATGCCTTAAAGAGATAAAAGAATAATTTTAAGATTATACCCTGTAATGTTTTGAATTTATATCTACATCTATTTCTACAAAATAAATATTTTCAGTAAATTTATATATGATCAGATATATTTCAACTAAAACCTCAAATTAGATTTTATTCCTGTATTAAAAACCACAGAATTTTCACTTACCTGAATTTTAGTGATTCTACTATTAAATTTTTCCTGTCTTTTGCGAAGGAGAAAGTGACGTACTGCTTTCTGTATTACTGATGCAGCCCTATTTTGCTGGTTCATATATTCTTGAACTTCATGGTCAATTTTTATGATACTACAATATTTATCAAAAAATCTCTTTCGTTGTAATTTTGCTCGAAACCATCTCTGTTTAAAATGTAAAGATTTTTTTCACTTTTAATACAGATTTTTAATAAGTAGACAAAAACATATATACATTTATATACATATTTTATATATGTTAACATTCTTCACAGCCATGTGACGTTTATATGCTCCTTGAATTCTAAAAGTAGATAATATGAAGCTGCTATGAAGTGAAGAAGCTAAATTGATGCTCAAATCTAAACTCGAAAGGAGAAAGAAATAGAATATCAAAATGCCTTTTAACCCTCCAGCATCATTTCCCTGTTCTACTTGGTACAAACCCATCCAGCCCACACTGGATATGTGTACGTATGTATTTAATCCGGCAGAGTAATACCTTTATTTTATAATTTACATAAATTCTATCAAACTGTACAACATTTTGAAAATTGTTTTTTCACTAAATATTTTATTGGTACATGCATGTTAATGCACACAAATAAGACCTTTATCCAGAATATATAATTCCTATAAAATCATAATGAAAAAGAATATCAAGTAGAAAAATGGACAAAGTATATAAAAAAGAAAGATTAGAAAGAGTACACAATATACAGATAAGGACTTGAATAACAAAGATGTAAAAATTTCAGAACTGCTGGCAATCAAGTAAAATTCAAAACAAAACTGAGATACCATTTCCAATTCACTGGAATGGCAAAAATCAGGTGTCTTCTGATGCCATCGTTGTCAAGGATTTAGAGGAGCAGGTACCCTCCGATTTACTAGTGGGAGTATAAATGCATACATTTACATCAGAGAGTAACTCACAGCTTTATTGCTTTTCCATAAAGATTTCCAACCTTCCAATTATCCTAATAGCTATATGCTGAAAGTGTTAAATATTATATGATCTTACCATAAGGAATCTGAGAATTGTTCAACATGTGTCAAAAATTTCTAAGAAGAAAATTACATCTTACAGTTTTTTTCTGCAAAACAGAAACTGACCTGAATACAAATGGCTGAATTAACCTGTTTGTTAGCATTCTTTATAGCCATGTGAAGTTTATATGCTCTTTGAATTCTAACAGCAGACAGGTGATAATATGCAGCTGCTGTGAAGTGAAGGAGCCGAGCTTTGGCTCTCTGTTCTAAAATCTAAAGGAGAAAAAAAAATTAATAATCAAGTATCTGACTTTTTTGATACACCAATATTTTAGCTGTACAGTGTGTAGAATATTGAAATATTTTTATTTTTTAAATTTTTTCTTTTTATTGGTTCTTTTTAGTTATACATAACATTAGGATTCATTTTGACATAATTATAAAAACATAGAATATAATTTGCTGTAATTCAGACCCCAGTACTTCCCCAGTACTTCCCCTTTCCTTCCCCTGCTTCCTTTCTGTTCCCCTCCCTCCACTAAAGTATCTGATTCTTAAGAGAAACAATCACTGGAGTTTTTTCTCGTGTATAACTATCATTACAATTATTTCTATTTTAATTCAAAGTGATTATAATCCTTTATTTCATAATATTTAGAACAATTTAACTCATAAGTCAGGGTACATAAGCAAAATTATATTTTGGGTACTTTATTAAAGAATTATAGCATTTAGTTTAACTAAACTACCCAATAACAGCAATATAAGACTTTTAATGTATGAATAATGAGAGAAAGGTATCAATATTAAAAATCAAAAAAAGCTACAATTCTGCTTCAATTCCAAGCAGAATTGTTAAAGACAGTGATGTTAAATCCGATAAAATTTATGAATTAATTTCTCCAGTATTAGTGTAGCACAAGCTCAGGGTAAGACTCTTATAATATTAAGTTTTCTACAGTGATCTTAGGGCTTTAGATTTCTTATATATATGAGCAAAATACAAAAGAACTCTTTATTTTAACTTGTAATAAGATTGTTTTGTCTATGCCAATGCTTTATATATTGGAACTCAAATGTCATGAGCTTCCTTCACAGAATTCTCTCTTGAAGATGTGGGTGACTTCACAGGAATGGTAGTTACAATTCCTCCAAGTTTTGCTTAAGGGCAGCAAAAGGCTACCTGAGTACAAATTAACATCTTTAATCTATGAAACCTTTCCCTCATACTTCTTTCAGTTCTTTTATTGAGTAATTACACAAGACAAATTTTATTTTGCATCTTGGGCAATTGGTCATACAACAAAAATCTGTGACACCCGATGCCCTTCTATGTAGGTCTACAGCAGCTGAATGAACTTGAGCTAATAATTATGTCTTAACACCACTTAACACCAAATACTTTCATTTCACATGATTGAGACATTCTACTTAAAAATACTTACTTTTTTCCTTACTAGCCAGCCACGCACCAGTGCTTGTAGAATAACTGTAGACTTTCTCAATTCAAGATATTTTATTCTTTCACATTTCCCAGCCTCCCTGGCTCGTATATGTCTTTGTATGATCAAAACAGCAGATTTCTGCTGAAGAAACACCTGCCTTCCTTTATGTCCTCTAAAATGTGCTTGGATCAGGCAAGCAGCACGATGTTTCTATAAGGAAAATTTTACAAGTGACAATAATAGATAGAAATAAGATTTTCAACCTACTAGATGTTCTTGAATTTTTCAATGTTTGAGAATGTCATATTTCATAGATATGAAAAGGTGATACAACCTATATAGATCTATAGCCAAAATTGAAAGGATAAGCCAAGATCAATACATATTTGGTGTTCTTTCTCTCTTACCCTCCTGATTCTTTTCATCATGAGGAGGAAAAGGACTAAAGTTATTACAGGACAAATACATTTACCAAAAGGGCTGGATACAATATAAAGAGCAGAGTGGTCATTATAACTAGCCATGAGGGAACTTCTGTAGTTTGAAGAACCACACAGCATACCACCAGCATACTTTAGATTGTTCAATTACATAACATCCTGACAACCTAATTTTCACACACACACAAAGGATATGAATTTAAATGATTTTAATTCATTTAAGCTGGGTTTGTTTTATAAACTTCCAGCTATTTGGGCGAATAAATTTACCTCTCTAAACACTTTTCTCACCTTTAAATTGAGTAGAATAATAGTAACTACCTTATAAGGTTGTATGAGGATCAGATTTGTACATATACAAGAGCTTATCCAATACTTGGCATACTTAAGTATGAGTAGTAAGAGTAATAACAATCATAGTTATATTACTAACCATAGTGAATATTACATGAACATTGAAATTTAAGTCAAATTTTAATTTTGATTTTTCTAACTAAAGACCACAGCTATTTTAAAACGTTGATGTTAAATAATTTAAATAGATAATCAACAGTTGCTTAAAAGGCATGTTATTAAGTTTTTGACTTATACTAGACAAAATATGGTACATTTATTATGATTTCTCCAGATTGGTTATTATCACTGAAAGCACTTAAAACTTGAGTTTGAAAATATTTTATAAATACATACTGATATATATACAAAAATACTAATGAATAGTGTCTTTCCAAGTAAAAACAATTTTTAGTTGACTGCAATAGATATACAAGAAATGCATAATTAGGTCTAAAACATTCTTTTTGTCTTGTTCCCTTAGATGTATCTAAATGAGTTACTTTTTATTTACACATACTTTTACCATTAAGAAGTGCTCATGAGCGATTCTTACAGAATGTATAGCTCTCCATTTTCTCTGAATGATAATTGTTGATGCTCTCATCTTCAAAAACCTACAAAAATAGTTATTATTGAAAAGCAATTTCAAATTGCTTTAATATATTCAACAATCATTTATGGTTCTCTTGCATTCAAAACTGAGGAGAAAAATAAAGGCAATGACGAAAGGAAGTAGAAATTCATACTTAAGTTCTAGTAATCACAATTTTACACATACACTCATAATAAAAAGGAAGTTTTGCAATTTGGGCAATATCCCATTAAAAAACAAGAAGTTCTACAATTCTGGTATGACAAAGAATTTTGAACAAGATCAAATGAAAAGTATGATTGTTTGAATCCAGACAAAAATTTCCATAAAGTGAGTGATGGCAGAAATAATGGGAAGGAATAAAGTCTGAGCGAGTATCTGAGCAGACAGGAGGTGGTCAAAAGAGAGGTTGGGAGGTTACAAGTAGCATCAAATGAGAAAGGGACACTTATCTGAGGAGAAACATGGGCTCTTTAATTTCTTCTTTGTATTATAGAAAAAGTAAAAAGAGGAGTTTGTTTCATTGCCATATTTCTTAGAAAGTAAGATTGAGTATATTGAGAAAATTCACTATTTTGGTACAGAAAATAAGATACCAGTATTAAGTCTCCTTAATACTGATAGTAGCAACTGTGTCTATATATTAGGTCCTCTAACTCTGGCTTGCTCTCCTGAACTGGACAACAATCACAAATTCTGGAATGTGAAGAAAAATTCTTATGGTATGAAATTAAAACAAAACAACAACAAAAACCATCCAGTAACAGCTTCTACAAATGTATGCAAAACATATATTAAATGACCCAGGAGAGTAAGGAAATAGAATTTGCATAGGAAGTTGGTACTTAGGGTCTTCATCATTAAGGATAGAGAGTATGAAGAGTAATACAAAGTTAAAAAAAAAAAAAGAAAGAAAAAGAAAAAAGTATGAAAAAAAATTTAGCCAGTAGCTAAATCAACAACAACAAAAATGCTTTAATAAGGAAATGAAGACTTAACTAAATTTTTAAATTCACTTCCCAGTCTTCTGCCCTTACCTTCATCCCTATGAACTTACATTAATCAAGGGTATGTAAATGTTTCTTACTAAATTATATCATCAAGGGTATGTTCTATATTTAAAAAGCAAAAAATTCCAAGATATATTTTGGTTCATTAATGGAGAAAATACCAACAAAACCAACCATATAAATTGAGCATAGTAAATACTTAAAAGAAAAATTGTGTTAGTTTATATGAAGACTTGACTACTACACACATACTCTTATGCTCTTCCACAGAGATAAAATACATTACCGTGTTCTCTCCCGTCTGGCATAAAAGCAACCTTGAATAATGTCAACAGCTTTTAATACAGCTAAATATTCATTGCGTGCTCTCCAACACCTATACCAGGCTTGAATCTTGCAGGCAGCTCTCACTTTATATAAATATTTCTTAGCTTTATATCTTCTCCATACAGCCTATCAAATATAAATATAACAAGTATGCAATGACTGTCATTTTTTTATAAATTGGAAGAATTAGTATTAAAGACAGTTAATCTGAGGTTAATGCAGATAGACAAAAATCAGTTGTAGAAATAAAGTCACATACTTACTCTCATTAGAGTCTGACATACAGTCAGTCCTCTGAGAACAGTGGCACTTATTATAACGAATGCCTACTATGTGCTTTATCACACATACTCTGTTGCTGGCTGCGGGAATAGCCTAACATAAGTCTAACCAATATTTTAAATTGTAAGATGTGCATAACATGGAAATCCAGATATATATGTATCAATCCATTTGTAAGAACAGAAAGAAAACGAACACACTGACCTACTCCACTTCTGGGGGAGAAAAAGGAATCTTTACCACTCCTATACATTCTGGTTTGTGTGTGCAGTCTCTAGAGGAATCTTGCTCTTACCTTTGTTCCCTATGTCACTGAATGGTACCTTCTGCTGAGTTACTTAAGCCATAAACATGTCTTGGATCCTTGTTCATACTCAACATAATGTCAGTTTTCCTCCTAATCAAATTAATTCTCAAAACCTCATTCTCACTAACCTACACTGAAACCATTGACTTTCCCCTGACCAATGGCCTCCTAACTAGTCTCCCTATTCTAGTTTTGTTCCCTTTCCAGTTCATCTTTCACATTCCTGTCAGAGTAACTTTGTACAAATAAAAATGATTCTAGCCTTCTCCTGCTTAAATTCCATTATAACTTTTTCTAGTCTAGAAGATACAGTCTAAGCTTTTTTCTGTGTCTTACAAAGGTATCCATAATTTTGTTCCTGGTCAACCTTGTCCTATATCACTTTGCACTCCTCTCTTAAGTTTTTCAATTTTTCTGTTATCTCCTACCACTACATTTTCCTTGGCTATTTCCAAATTCACCCTTCAGCCAAATGTTTGAATGTAAATGCCATTCACTCTAGGAAGCTTTCTCTGACCACAAAGATTAGCTTTGATCCCTTCTATACTTCTTTAATATTATAATTATTTCCCCTTGCTCAATTAAGTTCTTTGAGCAGAGCAACTAAGTATATCTTACTGTCTATTCCTAAAATCCAGTATAATATTTAGCACCTTATTAACACTAGACAGTTGTTGAATGAGAGAGAATATTATTTCTAAGCTTAACAGCAACTAACAAGATAACAACATATCATACCTAGGTTTAAAGCCTAACTTACTGCAGATAGAACATAAATAGCTAAAGTACTCAGATTCAATTAATGGATCTACTTCCTTCTCACAACACTAAAAATTTTTGTTAATTTTTCTCGGTTCTCTAATATTTTAAAAGAGATAATACTCTGTGTTCCTCACACATTGGAGAATACATTAAACAAAATAACAAAATGCTTTAGAAGCCAAAAGTGCTAAGATACTGAATAAAGTACGTCCATGTAACAAGCAGCTCTGGATAACATATTATTAGAGGAATATAATTATCCTATTTCATCTAAATTATGCCAAATAACACTTCACCTTAGTTTAAAAATTTCCCTTAAAAAATGCTCGATACAGAGATCCCATCTTTTCAAAATTCTTCCAGGAGTGCTATAAATAACACCTATGAAATGTATGAAGTTCAGGGTGACCATGGTCAAAACAATTCCAGTTCTTAGCTGTCTTGGCTAAATTATCATTGGTGTCTTTTCTCACTCTGAAAAAAATGTTCCGCTTTGGAAGATAACAAAATGGTCACTTAAAGTACTATAATTATTTATGGCTTGCTTAAACTCATTTTATAAATTCTCTCAAATATTGATCAAAATGTTGAAGTTTTATATTTAAAATAGATATATAAATACCTGAATTTTTATGGTGCTACTTTTAATTTTATGAAACTTCTGTTTCTGTATAAATCCTTTGATTCTAGCTTGAATAATAATAATACTCCTCCTGATTCGTAAATAGACTTGTCTTTGGTGTTTTGCAGATAGATGGGCTCTGTAGTGATTTTGTAAAACCACTGCTGCTTTTCTATACAGTACAAACTGCTTTCTGGTTTGCCATGCCCTGAAATAATGCTGTAAAGTGACAGCGGCTCTTCTCTGCTGCACAAATCTTCTTCGATACATGGCCGTGTGAAGGAAGGACTGAATTTGGAGGGCAGCACATTTCTGCATTTCCAGTTTTCTTGTGACTGTATCACAAAGACCTCTTTGAATCATTACTGTAGCCCCACTTTGAGAATGATACTCTTCTTCCTGGGAAAAGCAAACAGAGGAGTGTTAGGCCACCTGTGAATCATAACATCCCCACTTTGAGCAGCTTCATGTTGATTTTTACTTCTGTAACAGTCGAATGCAGATTGGTTAACATGACTGCCATCCTTTCCTCATCTATGTTTTAAATTTCTGTCTGTCATGCCATTAAAGGCAGCTTGAATAGTTCAGATTTCTGAATTGCTAAAATGCTTTTTCTTTCCTTTTTAACTTTGACACATGACCTACAATAATTTGTGTAACAAAAATTAGTATTCTTTGCTCGATAAACAGCCTTGGCCCTGTGCATTACGTAGAATGACCAAATTAGTGTGGCAGTCAGGCACAAACATTGGGTATTTCTTACCTTAAAGCCTCTGTAAGAAGACTGTGTACAAGTAACTGCTTGGGTTCCTGTTGCAGTTAATGCTCTGTATCTTCTTTGAACAGAAATTACTGTTGCTCTAAAGTGAAGATAGTTTCTCCTTGTTTTAAAGGCTTTAAAATGCTTCTGAATAATAATGGCAGCCTCATTCTGTTTCTGAATTTGTTTCCTTACGTTTATGTCCTGAAAAGTTGCTTGAATGCTATTTGTTTCTTCCTTACATGTATTGGATTGAATAGCTTTTTGTTTCTTTTTATTTGCTCTATATTTGTCTTGTAATACTTTTGTAGCCCACTGAAGTTTTTGGTAGAAATTATATTGCTTATACATTTTGTATGTGCTTTGTATTCTAATAGCGGCTCTATGTTTTTCCCTTAAAAGCTGTCTTGCTTTCATTCCTTTATATGCAGCTTGAATGACCACTGCAGAATCCCACTGTCTGATAACATTTTCTCTTTGCAATTTTGCAGCTCTGTATGTTCTATAATGTTGCTGAATTATAATTGAGGCACGTTTCTTGGTCTGAAATGAAACGAATGTTCGGTGCATTCTGAAAGTAGCCTGAATGAGAATAGCAGCCCTGTGCATTTCTTGCATTTGTTTCCTTACCATCCACCCTCTGTATGATGACTGGATCTTAATAACTGCCTTTTGTAACTGAAGGAATTGTAAGTGATGCTTTGCACAAAGTTTTGCGCGATATGTTCTCTGAATCCAAATAACAGTTTTCCTAACAGAAAGGAATTTTCTTCTCATTATCAGAGTTCTAAATCTCCTCTGAATGAGGGTGGCAGCTAAATGCATAACTTGTAAATGTCTCCTGGTTTTCATGCCCCTAAAAGTAGCCTGAAGGCATATTGCAGAATTCCTCAATTTGCTATACCTCTGAAATTGTTTGTTTCGTGCCTTCACTGCTCGGTATCTTTGCTGTACTGTTTTTGTTGCCTTCTTTAACTTATTAAAATACATTTGCTGCCTGTATCTTCTATAATATGACTGAATAAGTGTTGCTGCAACCTGCATCTTTCTTAGAGCTTGTCTAACATTTGCTCCTCTAAAACTTGCCTGAAGAGTATTAACAGCCTTCAAAATTGTCAGGTACTTTTCACGCTGAATTTTACCTTGACAATATGCTCTGTATCGTACCTGAATTATAACAGCCGCTCTTCTCATTGCATGGTATCTTACTCTTGACTGATACATTTTAAACATGGCTTTAATACATGTGGCTGCCATGTGCATGTGTTGAATATGTCTTCTTACTCTAATACCTCTATAAACAGCTTGGATTTTAATTGCTGTCTTCTTTAAATTAAGATACTCCTTTTGTTGATGGTTTGTAATTTTGATATCTCTATACCATCTCTGAATTATAACAGCTGAAGCTCTATAGATTGCATATTTCTTTTGGGCTCTGTAAGCTCTGTATTTAGATTGTATAGTGACTGCTGCTTTGCTACATTTCTTTATTCTTTTTCTCACTTGCATACCACGGTAGGCCGACTGTAAAACTACTACAGCTGTTTTTGTTTTCAAATATAAATGATGCTGTTCTCTTCCAATACTGTAAGCCCTATAATACATCTGAATCAAAAGAGCAGCTTTCTTCATGAGTCTCCACTTCTTTTGTTGCACATGCATTCTATAGTACGACTGTATGATGCCTGCACACTTGTGCTTCCTTTGAATTTGTCTTCTCAGGGTTCTTCCTCTCCATGCAGACTGAAGCACCAGTACTGCATGCCGGAGTTCAACATACTCCATGCGTTGTTTCTTTCCTCTAGTCCGTGCTCTCAGATGTTGCTGGATGACTAATGCTGCTGATTTTAACAATCTGAATTGTTTCTGGGCCTTGCTCATTCTAAAAGTAGACTGAATCTTGATTGCAGCTTGATGCTTCCTTCTGATTTGCTGCCGGACTTTCCAGCCACGATAAGCAGACTGAAGAGAAATCACAGCTGCCCTTTTCTTTAAAAAATGTGTTCTTATATTATAAACAGACTTGTATGCCCTGTACCATCTCTGAATTCTCATTATAGACCAAAGCACAGATTGATATTTTACTCTTTTACTGTAGCCTCTAAAAGCAGTTTGAATTTTAAGAGCAGCTATAGATTGTTGTTTCAATAGTTGGCGTACTTTGTAACCTCTGTAGATGGCTTGCAAACAAGTAGCTGCTCTTTTGACTTGTAAGAAGTTATTCCTCTGATTGACTTGGGCTTTGTATGCACGATAGTAATTCTGAATGACAACAACTGCTTTGTAAGTTTTCAGGTAGTGCTGCCGCATCTTTCTCATTCTGAAATAAGACTGCAGGGAAACAGCAGCTTTTCTTTGCAATCTCATCTGCTTTCTGACTAGGTATCCTCTAACAAAAGCTTGCAATTTGATACAAGATTCACGCATTTGCACATATTCTTCTCTTTTTAGTGCAGCCATTTTCTGGGTTCGGTACCATCGTTGGATTAATAGTGCAGCTTCTCTTAAAAGTAAATATTGTTTACGTGCTTGTTTCATCTTGACAATTGACTGCAATTTTATTGTAGCATTTTTTAGACTCACAAATTTCTTTCTGGAAATATAAGCACGATAATATGACTGAATTTTTATAATAGATGTGAAGATATGAATAACTCTTTTCCTGGCTTGCATCCCTCTGTATGCAGACTGTAGAACAACGACAGCAGAACGTGTTCTCTGATAAGTTGCTAGAACTTTCCTGGCTGTAATGTAAGCTCGGAAATGAGTCTGAATTATAATGGCTGCCTTCTTCATCTTCTTATATTTCTGTAATTGCTGATTTTTTCTTATGTGTGCCTGCAATCTGATAACAATCTTCTTAAGGTTTAAAAATCTAAATTTATCCTGTCGCATTCGCCAATATGATTGCAAAAAGCAAGCAGCTCTAATTTGTCTGTATAAATTACGAGCCTTCATTTTCCTGAAAGCTGTCTGTATCTGAATGGCTGCAGCTCGTTTCTGTAAGTAGTTAGTGCGCTCAATCTTTCCTTTCAGATATGCTTTGTAATACTTCTGGATAGTCAGTATAGACTCTTTCTTTCTTTTATATAATTTTTGGGCTTGAAAGCACCGAAATCTTCTCTGTATAATAACAATACAAGATCTAATATAAGCATATTTCTGTAGTTCCTTGTGCCTTCTATACCATGATTGTATGACAATAGCAGACTTTTCTTTAGCTTTTTTCCTGGAATGCCATTCTTTAAAAGCTTTTTGCAATATTACTGCAGCCTTTATTTGTAATTGCATTTTACGTCGTTTCCATCTTCTGAACACAGATTGGATTATAAGGGATGATGATTTTAACCTTTTATATCTTTGTTGATCTTGTTTTCTTCTTAAACAAGCACGCCAGTGCCTTTGAATTGTAACTGTGGCCCAAAGATATCGTTTATAAGATGTAACAGCAATTATCATTCTTATTCTAGATTGCAGGATGACTGAGTAGTATTTCAATTTCAGAAATCTTTTTCTAGTGGAATATCTTCTCCAATACCCCTGAGAAAAGTAATAAAAGACAAATGGTAAAATGGACATAGCTTTCTATTCTTAATACTTTTGAAAATATTGTTTTCTTACATCATGTTTAAAAATGAACACATTAAATTAGAAAATCAATGTTTCACTGCTAACATCTTTTTATACTTTAGTCTTTACATTCATACAGCTGTGGCCAATTCAGAAATCCATTTCCAATCTGATATTTACACTGCATTTATATTGCAGAGTCATAAGAAATATAAGCAAATTTGTGATATTAGAAGGAAAAGCATCAAAAGAAAACTATTGTAATATTTTCAGTATCTACTGATTATATATAATTTCCTAAGAGTTTATTGCTGGATCTTAAATGTTTCCTTTATTTCATGGTTGCTAAACTATCTTATGATGATTTGAAATTCTGTACATAAGGCATCCTATACTGTAACATTAAAGGATTGATACTATGTATATGGTTAGCCCTCTGTTTCCATGGATTTCCCATCCATGAATTCAAACAAAATGTTCCAAAAGAAAAATGAAAAGAAAGATGCAACTGTATCAAACATGTACAGACTTTATTTCTTGCCATCATTCCCTAAACAATAAAGACTAACAACTATTTACACAGTACTGACATTGCATTGGGTATTAGAAATACTGTAAGAAAATTTAAAGCATACAGGTGGATGTGGATGTGCTTAGGTTATACACAAATACTATGCCATTATCTGAGAGGAAATTGAACATGCAGATTTGGATATTTGCTGGGGTCCTAGAACCAATCCCTCATGGATACCAAAGGACAACTGTACAGGAGTTAGAGAAATAAATGAGCTAGACCACTTTCCCGGTTATTGTTGTCATTAAAAATAAATTACTTCCTTTTACCAAATTTGGGGATTATAGATAAAAAGTGGAATTCTGGAAACACTCAAAAGTAAGAAAACTTTTGTCTCTCAAAAAGGCACCATTATAATGTAGCCTCTTAGTAAATCAAACAATATGTTAGTTCAACAAACAGTACTGCAGACTTTCAAGCCACTTTCAGTTGCTGATGTCTACGTGATCCCAGGCTACTGGTAATCAAGTTCTAGTTAATTCTCATAGTAACCTGTCCAAAACACTCCATACATTGCTAATTGGGAGAGGGGGGTGTTGTTTCTTACTATATCTTATTTTTTCTTTCATGTAAGTAGAGCAGTATAAGGACTGGGTACCAAAGAATCTATAGGAAAAAAAAAAATCTCAGAATAATAAGTAAACAGTAAATGTATAAGCTATAATATTATTTAAATTAGCAGCAAAAAAATGAAATACTAAGGTGCATATCTAACAAAATATGTACAAAATCTGTATGAGCAAGAATTCAAAACTGATGAAAATCAGAAATTAGATCTAAACATACCACAGTCATTATAATGTCCAGGAAGACTCAAAATTATCAAGATGTCAGTTCTCTCTTTTGATTCAATCCAATCTCAATCAAAATCCCACCAATTACTTTGGAAATAAGCAAACTGATTCCAACATTATATAAAAAAGCAAAGGACTCAGAATAGTCAACACAAGGAAATATATATTATGTCAAGTAGATATTACATATTTTGGCTAAAAAGCAAAATAATATAGACATTCTATTGACTAATTACAAGCACTATTTCCATTATATACCAGCTAAATGGGCTTGGAAGGAAAATGTACATATTTGTTCCAAAAGAGAAGTTTCTAGGACTCATCGTAAAGATAAAGATAAAGATATACCTTGGTAAGGTGTATATATATATATACACAAAGTAGAATGATACTGCATGCCACCATATCCCAAATCTCTACTACAAAACAAAGACACTAAGATGCATAGAACTAGAATCTTGTCCCTTTCAGAACAAAGAAGGCATTTCAATTATGTTTCAGTCTCGTGCAGAGTATAGCAAAGAGTTTCACAGGTAGTAAGGAGATGCTAAACATTTTTTAAATCAAGTACAGTCAGTCTTCTGTATCCATGAATTCTACATTATCAAATTCAATCTCATGTTGAAGTTGAAAATATTCCAGAAAAAAAAGTGCCAGTTCTGAACACATACAGACTTATTCCCTTAAAAATACAGTATAACAACCATTTAAACAGCACTTATATTGTGTTAGGTATTATAAAGTAATATAGAGACTTGAAATACACAGAACAATGTACATAATATGCAACTATTTTACGTTGCAGATTTTGGTACCCACAAGGAAGTCCTGGAATCAATCCCCTTTGAATATTGAGGGACAACATTAGAAACATAATTCTAATATAAAATCACTGAAAACTTTGGCATATTTTTCCTTCTTTAAAAAATGTCATTAGAAATGTTTAAGTTAAAAAATTTGTTCAGGATACTATACCTGAATGACTGTTGCTGATTTATTTTGCACATTTTCCAGTTTTTCCTTTTTTAACATAAATAATTTTCTCTGTGCTAAGACTCTTCTCCAATATTTCTGAATGATCAGTGTTGCATTAATCTTTTTTTTCACTTGTTGTTTGGTTAGAAAATTTTTTACAGCTGACTGAATAATTCTTGCGGCTTTGTCTCTCTCCTTAAAAAACAAAACAAAACCAGCAAATGTGAATAAAATACTTACTTAAGACTCTAAATCATTCTTTTTAAGATAATTAATTTTTAAGCTAATTAAGGTACTACAAGGACTCTGGGGCAAGAGCAAATTATTTCAGTTATTATTCTTTTTAAGTCAGACACTGTATAGGAAAGCAGGTTATGTTTAAGAGTTGCTAAAATGTTAGCTGTTTTAGATAGCTACTGAAAAGTTGCCATAAATATAAATACACTGTAATTAAAAATTGAGGACCAATAATAGATATAACCTATTTTTGAAATATCTATGATAAATTTTATTAGACAATGACTACTTGTTCTATTTTTGTTTGGTTTTCCAAATATAATATTGGTTAGTAGGTAGGAAGATGAAAGGGTTAAAATAATCTGTTCAACTGATCAAGAGGCCATTTCTCAGATTATTAAAAATGGCACTTTTCTCAGAACTTTAGAATGAAGCTATTTTTATGTTAATGAAAAATTCTGTACTATTGGGATGACAAAAAGAATAAATAACATCTCTATCCCTATGTCCAGATCTTAAACATTTTGAAAAATAAAATAACACTAAAATGCTGCTTTTAAAAGTAATAAAGGTTAAACTGAAAGATGGTCTCAGGACAAACAAAACACACTTGCTAACTACTGCAGAATCAGACATTTGATGCCCAGGCCCAAGCAACACTCACACTAGGATAAGCCTCACAGAGAACGACGTGAAAAATCAAAAGGAGAGTCCTGCTCAAGGGAAGAACTGAGTCAAGCATCCCTAGTTTATTCTTCACAAATTTGCAAAGCAGACAACGTTATTCCTCATGCTCTAGGGCAGACCAAGTTAAAGGGTGGACAAAGGTGGAAAGGTATCAAATGAAGGAAATAGTAGTGATTAGGGAGAAATATTCATAACTTGTCACCTCAAAACACATACATGCAATTACTAAATTTATCTTAATAACTTCATATATCAGTAAATATAAAATTCACATCAAGAACCAATCAACAGAGGCTGGGTAGTAGCTCAGTAATAGAGTACTAGCCAAGCATGCCCTGGGTTTGATCAACAGCACCATAAAAAAAAAAAAAAAAAAAAGATCACAAAACTAGCATCTTATGAAGTATAATTCATATTATGTTTTCACTTTCTAAGATTACCTGATGGAGCTTTAGTTCTGTTTTTTTTTTATATTTTCTCCATGTTGTCTGTATAAGTCGGGCAGCTCTTATTTCTTTACGAAGATCTAAAAGCCTTGCACAAAGAAATGACAAATAGGTAATAACCACCTAAGAAAACACAAAAGATGAATACAGAAGATCAACAGAGAATATACACTCACTGTCATACTCTGAGACTTATTAAGAGTTTAAGAAACCCTTATTTACCTTTTCATCTGGAATTGTATTGGACATATCTGAATGATGAATCATAGCAGGTATTCCACCAAGGTCTCTTACGGCAGACCTGACCAAATGAAAATTTTTCTTTTCATTTTCTAGAAGTTCTTTGTGGAGTTCTAAAGTATTTTCTATCATGCAAGTTAAAAAAAAAGAAGAAGAAGAAGAAGAAAGAAAGAAATTAGACCGCTAAAGCCAAAAATCAGACATGGTAAAGAACCAGAAAAGTTGATCAACAAACAGGGACTAACCATGATCAAATGATTTAAGAGATATGTCCAGAGTACTGTCATCAGATTCAGATGAAGAATTTAACACCACTGAACCAGTTTGTGTGCATTCCACAGTTTGAGTAGTACGTTGATATATAGCATCAAAAGGCACATAGCAAGGATGGTAGTGGTGGATCAGGTAACATAACACACGGCCATCTGAGAAAGACACTGTAAAATTCTCCACCTGATTGGAAATACCAGAAAAATAATTATTTGTTTTTAATGGACTATAAGGTTTTATAGTCCATTATCTCCTTTTAGTATTTAAAAGAGTATCATACAAATTGCTAAGAGTATCTAGTATACCACATTCATAGTCAAATTCTCAAATATTAAATCCTAACCATTTCAAAAGTAGGCTTTTATTATATTATTACTGTCTTGGTTTAGATAGTAATCAATCAAAACTTCATGTCCTTTCCAGAACCTCAGAATATGACCTTATTTGGAAACAAGGTCATTACAGATATAATTGACATGAGGTCATACAGGTAGAGTGAGTTCTTAATCAATTATGACTAGTGTCCTTTTAAGAAGAAAGAGACACACAGACAGAAACATAAGGAGAACACCATGTAATGGCAAGAGGCAGAGACTGAAATAATGCACCTATGAGCCAAGAAACATCAAGCACTGCAGGCAAGCACCAGAACTTAAGAGCATGATACAGTCTTCCCTAGAGACTTCAGTGAGAACATGTTCTCTTCTCTAGTCTCTAGAGCTATGAATAGAATAAAGGTCCAGTTTGCAGTAATTTGTTATAGCTGTCTTAGGAAAATACAATAATTATAGTCAATTCTCGTTATCCATGAACAGTGAATAGGGAATACTGACCATTTCTCATAGGGGAAAAACAGTTAAGTTGCTGTGAGCGTCTGGTCCCAACACTTTCATCATTCCATAGATGGCATTGTTCCATGTATGTTTCTGATTCAGTAACATTAAAGCATGGCCAAGAGAACTATACTCAATGCCTGAACAAAGTTTACTTAATGTACATATTTTGTTTGGAACATCACAGTTTTCTCTTTTCTCATTCTGCACATGCTTCAGTACTACACTTGATAGCCATTTTAAACAAGAATATAATAACAAAATGAACAAAACAGCAGAAAAGAACTGCACTAAATAAACTATTAAAAGACCATTTGTTCACAAAATAAGAGCTGAAACAAGGAGGCAAAGTATAGTCTTGTTTGACTCCAGCTGGGAATGAATGACTCAACATTTGCACATGTAAGTGAATGAACACAAATTACTGTCAATATAGTTTTAGCATTAGAAATAAATTTTAGTGAGTTCTAGAATTCATGAATAATGATGATCAACTGCATCTTCTTTGCAGAATATTATGTATATGATACTTTTTCTAACCACTTATTTGAGGTAGAACAATTTACCATGTTTAGTTACATGTATTTTATATCATTGCTCCTGCTTTATACTCCTAAGTAATTTACGTATGTGTGCCTGGGCAATTTTTTTTTATGTATTTACACTAAAAATATATCTGGTAAAGAAATATAGTACAATAATGATCCTTTCATATACTGTCATGAGCATTTAATAAAATCATTGCTTTAAACTATGCAAACCATGGACAGTGAGAGCTGCTTCTGCGGGGGAGAGGAGTACCAGGGGAATGTCCATTTGCAAGATGGCTCCTGAGGATAGGGAGGATTTTTGCTTGTCATGGAATTCACTAGTTCAAAAAGCTTTGATTTCAAATCCCAAATGTCCGGAGGTAGAAATGATGGGCATAACCTGCTAAGCCCTAACCATGCTGTTTTCCTCAAACTTCATCCTGTTTACCTCAATAAGTTTTTCATACTGAAACCCTAAAAATAAAATGTGGGCTCTTGTTCTTTGTTAAGCCAGACTCCCCCAGAGCTGGTATGCCCACTGTGCCCCCACCTCCACTTATAATTGAGTCATTGTCTTATTTCTATAATTTCTAATTAATTTTCTCAATCCAGCTCACGGCCTGTGATCGGTTAGCTGTTCACTGGCTGGGCTGGCCACAGTGGACATCATATACCAGTTCTGGATAAACATCTTTCATTAAAACACATAATAGGGCATTTTTTTCCCTTAGTGATATATAAAACTATCACGCATTTTCTAATTGGTGACATCTTAGATTAGTAAAAATATAGCATGTAACGATACAATCATTCATTTGAGGAAAAGTTGGCTTAAATCTGAAAACTACATTAAGAAATGTAAGAAAATATTTTATGCATTTAGCTTAATTGACATTAACCCAAATTTATTTAAAGATATTGAATTAACACAAAAACAAAAAAACTTACCTTCTTATTATAGAAGGCACAAACTGCATTTACCCAGTCCATCAGTAACTTCACATTTTCACTATATTGTTCAAAGAAACCACTATTCCTTTTGTCTTTTTTCTTAATAACAGTATCAGAACGGCATGACACTGCAGACATTGATTTCTTTATACTGTGTGTGTATTTTAGAAAGTGAATTTCTTCCTTCAATTGTTCTAAATTAAGGGAAACATCCACCTGAAACATATAAAAAAGGTTAAATACCTTAATTTTTCATATATTATTTTTTATTTTTAATGTTTTATTGGTGCTTTATAATTATACATAATAATATTCATACACACACATAATTTGGTCAATGTCATTTCCTAGTACCCCTCTCCCTTTTCCTTCTTTCCTGCATCCTCTATTCCTCCTCCACCTTCCTCTACTGGTCTTCTATTTTCATGAGATTCCCCACCTCACCCACCCGCTTTTCTTTCTTTGTTCTTTCTAGTTCCATATTATGTTAATTTTAACCTATAGAAATTAAAGTATCTATTTTGTATTTTGATCAACTGTAGATGATTAAAAAAATAAAAACCTAATCTGAAATTTTAAAAATCCAAAAATAAAGTTCCTAAAGTGCAGAAAAGTCTACATTTTCTTTTAGACAAATACAGTCTATACTTTGTGTGTGTGTATGGTATTAGTGATCAAAGCAAGGACTTCACACATGCTAGGCAAGGCAAGCACTCTTCTACTAAGCTACATCCCCACCCTACAATCTACACTGATAGAATATTTAGTGATTAAGAAAATGAGATTTGGGGCCACACAAGCTTTGGTTCTCAGCGTAGTTCCTCGTATCAATGATATAAACTTGAGCTTCAGTTTCCTCACCTGTGAGGGAGACTTAACAGGTACCTAATACATGTGTAAGAAAAATTAAAATACATAAAAAATTATCACAGGCCTGACAAGAATAAATCCTAATAAGCGGTAGTTATTATTGTTGATCTTTATTTGGTTTAAATTCCTTTTATAACTAGTTTTCAAAATGGATAAGAAAAGGTACAAAATGTGCCAAATGTATAATACCTGAAAAGCAAATGCAATTTTCCAAAGTAACGCAAGCGTCTTTTCTCTGTGCCTATCCACAATGTCCTTAGATAGGATTGAATTTCCTGCCAATAAAAAGGCAGTCCATTAGCATGATACATGTACATCTCTCAGAATTCAACGAGGAGAATAAGTATATCTCTGTTCAGTTTTTACCATGTTCATCACTTAATTGAATTCCTCGTGATTTAAGAATTTGAAGAACAATGTCAACATTGTGCATCTTTTGAAGACGACTTATTGCAGGAATCCTGAGTTTCTTTGAAAGATTCCAGTTCTGTGTGAGAAGTTCCATGGTTCGCCTAGCAGTAAAGAAATTTTCAGATGAATTTGCTATATAACAATATATATGAAAAAAAGAAATGCTTCATTTAAAAATAGCTTTTACCCACATAAATCCCAAGAGTTTAAAGGCAGTAAGGTCAAAAGGACTCCCAATAACTATATCAAAACTGTATTCCTCCAGAGCTAACAAGTAATTATTTATCATTTTTAATTATGAAATCTGGAAGTTAAGTCCACGAATAAAATGATAAAGAAAAATGCAACATATACAACAAATATACACATAAACAAAGTAATAAAGTTCTATAGAGAAAAAAAAAGAAGAAGAGGAAGGATAAGAAGGGGACATGTATTAAGGTGTGCTATAATCTACACATCAAGCAAGTGCTTTATTTTTTTATTTTAATCATCATGGTAAATCCCATAGTCAGGTATTAGTGGCTTTTGTTTGTTTGTTTGTTTGTTTTAACAGATGAAGAAACAAAGGCCCAGAGGAAAATTAATTGATCTAATTCATCATCATATACTGCCATGACAGAATTAAGACAGCAATTAAAAATTAGTCATTCTCATTCTCTATATATGTGTATGTGTGTGTGTATATATATGTGTATATACACAAATATATTTTATTATAAACATATTTGAATGCCTACCCAAAAAAGACATGTACTCCAGAGCTTGAATTCAAATTCCTAATATCATCTAGGTTACCAATATTTTATGAACTACACAATAGTCAATATTTCCACAGAAAAAGTAAGACTCAACTAATATTGTATATAACTAAAAGTTGGCAAAATTATTTATAGAACCAGTTCCTAAAGGTTAGAAGATGACTTAATATCATTCTAGACCAACCATCCAATCACTGTAGGAAACATTTCTGTAATAATAGACCAACTCATTATTTGAGGCAGTAATAATCCCCAGGTATTTTAAAGGGACCTCAAGGATCTTTGAAACTGTCATTTTGCTGACACTGAACAAAATAGAAATTTGGTATGCAAAATGAGTCTCTTTATTGGGAATTCCCAATCAACACATACTACCCACATTTAACATTACTAAGTCCTCATTAACTTTTTTAAAAGCATAAAATATGTCCTTTCTAAAAAAAAATAGATATAGTGGCTTGAATTTATGAAATGAATTAACCTATTATAAAAATAATATGTAAAACACTTTCAGTGAATGATCTAGTCTGTATGGAAACTGTTCAATGAGAGAAAGCCATAGTAATACTCAAAAGTGTACTAGTTTGTGACAATATCCATCAGGAAAGAAAAGAATGCTCGTGAAGCTTTAACATAGATGAAAGGGACATGTATGTTATTTCTGAGAAGATTTACAAAATCTCAAGGCTCTCTTCCCCAAAAGTATGAAAGAATTCCTCTTTTCTGTCCAAGTAGACCTTTGACATTTACTTGAACTGTCCAACAGCGTGAACTGTTTTTTCCTTAAGGCCAAGTCTGAAGAGAGGCACATTTTTATACCAAACCACCTTCATCTTCCTGGAACTTTCATTATTCATGCACAGCTATTGCTATTAAGCATAAGATAGCACTTCAAATACCTGAAGACATTTATGTTCTACAATTTCCTATTTTTCTAAATATTAATAGCTCCTTCAACTGGTCATCCTGAGATATGTATATAAGGATTTTAGTTTACACCTTTGTTTCAGATCAAAACCAAGAATTTAATAAGTATATTCAAATAACTTTTCCCCTGATCAGTTATACTTTTAACCAATTTAAATTTTAGCATGATGACTGCCTCCAATATTCTGGCTATACCATAAGCAATTTAAAATCTGACAAGAAACTTTACTATAGTAGAAATATTTTATGAAAGCCATTAATTCTATGCTTTCCTTTTTTTCTCTATTACTGGGAATTGAACTGTATTTTAAAGTTTAATTGGCTGGTTTGAGATTTAAATACACACATAAAAATCATACCTAAGCTTTATTAAGAAATCTCAGGGTTTTTTTTACCCCAAAAGTGTTTCCTTGATAAGTATATAACATATTGGTGAACTCCCTAGAAATAAGACAAATGTCTCCAATCCAGAAATTCTAAAGGGACCAACTGAAGTACATGATAAAAGCTATGCCTTCCAAAGCTGAAATAAGCAATCTATTACTAATACCAAAGCCAATTATGAGGGATTCCAGTTTGTTATTGGGAAAATATTCTGTAATTTAGAGTCAGGCATCCCTATTTTACTCTGAACTTGGGCAAGTCATTCTCTCTTCATCTGATTTTAATCTAACATAAAACAAAGTAAATGCTACTAAAGATAGTCTCAAATGATAATGGAACTCACAAAGCCACTGTTGATATAAAGAGTATTTAAGTGCTTCATGTTTTAATTAGTTTCATGGTCTTTCCCACTCCTTTTCTGAGACATCAGTAGTTCCTAACTATGTACTCCAGGGCATGTACTCAATTTACATGCCAAAAGAAAAAACAGTGGGATAGGAGACAAGTTTCTGGGCATAAAAGTTATACCATTTTTCTGAAAGAGAAATCTCAATATTTTCAACCCTAGATTTATTCCATTACAAGAAAGAGCAAAAAAAAATTTTTGAGTACGGAATATGTTTTCCAATAAATTTCAGTCTATCTCATTAAGCAAAATAATTCTATTTCTTATACTTACACAAGACGCACACCACACTGCAAGTCTACAGCAAGATTTGTAACCGAAAAATCAAATTCATCAAATGGTGTCTGAACGTGGCTAACAGGTAATCCCAATAAGCCAAGATGACGGGAAAGGTCACCTTCACCACTTAGGAAATCTCGTGAAAAAGCCAGAAGGATTTCTTTACTAGCCTATAGAGAAATAGGTTGCAGATAAAATATTTCAATTTTATAACTTTTTCTATAATGAAAGCAAATTAGACATAAAATAAAATTAATAGTATAAAAAGATTGTCAGTTTCATATCACATGGTAATAATGCAAAAATATTTCCAATTTATGATCTCTTTAAAAATTGCTCATAATTAATAATAGACTACAAAAACTAATGTTAATTTTGTAATATACTACATCAAAATTAGGTACAAATTTTCCCCCCAAATTAATTTCTCAGAAGCATAGTTTAGTTCATTTTCATGTCAAAATTAAGAGTAATAATGATGTACTGGTGAAAGTTCAACAAACAAAAATCATGCAAGGTAGAATTACTGATGAGATTCACTAAATAGATATTCATTACTATTTTATCCCAAAATATTATTCTTTAGAAAGTTAATGTTCTTTCTAAACATAAAATAAGCCATAAAAGCAACAAAAGTCTTAAATGGGAAATATGAAATATATAACATAAAATGAAAACTATACCTTGAATTCAGCATCTTTACAGAAGAGACAAGGATCATGATCAATAAGTCTGGAAATTTTAGCATGATCAAGGAAACAGACCAACAACAATAACTTTTTCAATGTGAACTTGGACAAAGCCTCTTCATGACCTTAGTAAAATATTTAAAAAAGCATAAAAAATTCACCTATGAAAGACAAGTTTCACTTAAAATATGAAAACAATAATATGCTAGTAAAAAAGTAGTAGCAAACAAACAAAAAACCACCATGTGCCTTTCTTAGTGTTTTACATGTATGAATCCATACATAAGAAGTACCATTTAATATTTTCAATTCATAGATAAGGAAAATAGGCACATGACATTTAGCTGGTTTGGTTTGACTGACATTTAATGAGCACCTTTTATTTGTAAGCTTTATCCTAGGTGCTATATATACAGTAGCAAAGCATGACAAATATAATCTGAATGGGACAACCTACTAGAAGGAAAGGGTGAGCAGAGACAATAATAATGATTATACACACTAAAGGAGGAAATGTAGGGGAATAATGAGAATAAGGGAAAAGAAGGCGGTGGAAACAGACCTATTTTGATTAGTTTCTTTAAGAAAGTAAAATGCAACTAGAAACAGGAAGAATAACTAGAAGCTATTTATGTATAGTGTGGAGAAAATGCAAAGGGGGCAGAAACGTTTACCATCTCTGTATAGATGAGGAACAGTGGGATGTCTATATTCAGCTGCTATATCAGGATTCCAAAGCAAGCGATTCAAAATAAACATAGCCAACCCTGTGACATCACTATTGTCTTCCAAAGATATGAGTTCTCCATATATTGTCTAAAAACAAAAAATTAAAACTTCAATCAGAATCATGTTATCTCCAAAAAGGAATGAAATGCTATTGGAGAAGAGTAGACATCAATCTTCTAAGGAACTGGTAATAGTTGATATCATAAATAGTAAGGAAGTGACATAGTCAATTCAGTAAATAACCTTTTAAAACTGTACATATATACTTATGTATTTTTTAATGATTCCTTCACAACAAAGAAAAGACAAAGTTTAGAACTTAGACAAAATTTTAATCATCTGACAAGCACCATTTACATTTAAAAATTTTCCTTTAAGTTAAAGAACTATAGCTAGGTGCAGTGGTATACATTTGCAATCTCATTTACTTGGAGGCTGAGGCAGAAGGATCACAAATTTGAGGCCAGCCTCAGCAACTCAGCAAGATCCAGTCTAAATAAAAAATAAAAAATAGTGGAGTAGAGCACCCCTGGATTCAATCTCCAGTACCAAAAAAAAAAAAAAAGTATAGGCATGTTGTTCAAATTTAATTATAACTGTGCCACTATAGATATCATGAAAGTACAACAGAAACCTAATTATCCACAATTTTATAATAGTTAACAAGTAGAAAACCATCTGCAAATCATCTAAGATTTAATTATTTGAGAAGCTCAAATATGTTTATAATCAATTACAAATATAAAATTAGTTTAACATCAACATGCTTATTATTAGTGATTTTAAAGCAATTAGAAACAACTAAAAAATGTATCAAATATATATTATAATCCAACATTGACAAAGTATAGAGACAAAAGCATAGAAAAGTATTAAACAATTTCCAAAATAGAGAAATTCACCTCATTTACTTCTTTTTTGCCTTTGAGCTTTGTTAAAATCCTCAAAAGTCATCCCCATTTACAGAATCCCATTTATTGTTGTTCACAATTATTGACCCCCTTCACTCCTTGTAAAAGAATTATACATTCCTACCATCTGCCATGGACATATATCTCTTTTGAGAAGTTAACATCCTGCCTAGTTGTACTTAACTATTTAATGTGTTCTGACCAATAGAATGAGTGGAGGTGACACAAACTACATTTAAACAAAAGTTTTAAAAGGCAATTAGAAGGAACTTCTTGGACTATTGCACAGTAGGGTGACAGTAGTGAGCAATAACATGCTATATATTTCAGAAAGCTAGAAACATTTTGAAAGTTTTTATTATAAAGAAAGAAAAAATGTTGAGGATATATATTTAACCTGATTTATACATTATGCAATGTATACATATATTAAAACCTAACATGATACTTCCTTAATATGTACAATTTTTATGTTGTTATGTATCAGTTAAAAATTTTAATAAATAAATAACATGGGAAATTTTTTAAAAAGGTATTACAAGTATCCACCTAACAGTATTATTTTTTTACCTTTGTACACATATACACACAAAAGCTATTTTCCAAATTGGAAAGAGTGATTTCCCCAGAGTCTATTTCATTTGAGACTCCAGAATTATTTGACATGTGAAGTAGAGCAAGTGACATGTAATTTAATGACAAATGAAAGAGAGGGTACCAGCACTGAAATAAGAAATCTTAGTGATGACACTATCATAGTAAGTTTATTATTTGTTCTTTCTGAATCTCCATTTATTGGTACATAAAAGCTACATTATTGCAAAAATTCCCTTCAACCCAAAGACTCTTCTAAAACTTAAATTGAATAAGAGTGGTGAGAGAGGGCATCCCAGTCTTGTTCCAGTTTTTAGAGGGAATGCTTTCAATTTTTCTCCATTTAGGATGATGTTGGCCTTAGGTTTAGCATATATTGCTTTAACAATGTTGAGGTATCTCTAGTTTTTCTAGTGTTTTAAACATGAAAGGGTGCTGTATTTTGTCAAATGCTTTCTCTGCATCCATTGATAGAATCATGTGATTCTTATCTTTAAGTCTATTGATGTGATGGATTACGTTTATTGATTTCCATATGTTGAACCAACGTTGCATCCCTGGAATGAACCCCATTTGATCATCGTGCAATAGTTCTTTAATATGCTTTTGTATGCGATTTGCCAAAATTTTACTCAGAATTTTTGCATCTATATTCATCAGGGATATTGGTCTGAAATTTTCCTTTTTTGACGTGTCTCTCTCTGGTTTTGGGATCAAGGTGATACTAGCCTCATAGAATGAGTTTGGAAGGGTTTCTTCCATTTCTATTTCATGGAATAATTTGAGGAGTATTGGAGTTAGTTCTTCTTTGTAGGTCTTGTAGAACTCGGCTGAGAATCCATCTGGTCCAGGGCTTTTCTTGGTTGGAAGGCTCTTGATGGCATCTTCTATTTCCTTGCTTGTAATTGATCTGTTTAAGTCATGAATGACCTCCTGGTTCAGTTTGGGTAGGTCATATGTCTCTAGGAATCTGTCAGTGTCTTCAGGGTTTTCTATTTTACTGGAATGTAAGTTTTCAAAATAGTTTCTAATTATCCTCTGTATTTCAGCAGAGTCTGTCGTGATATTTCCTTTTTCATCACAAATTTTAGTAATTTGGGTTTTCTCTCTCCTTTTTGTTAGGGTGGCTAAGGGTTTGTCAATTTTATGTATTTTTTCAAAGAACCAGCTTTTTGTTTTGTCAATTTTTTGAATTGTTTCTTGTGTTTCAATTTCATTGATTTCAGCCCTGATTCTAATTATTTCCTATATTCTACTTCTTTTGGTGTTATTTTGCTCTTCTTTTTCTAGGGCTTTGAGTTGTAGTGTCAAGTCATCGAATTGTTGACTTTTACATCTTTGAATATATGAGCTTAATGCAATGAACTTTTCTCTTAGCACTGCCTTCATAGTGTTCCAGAGATTTTGGTATGTTATATCAGAGTTCTCATTTACCTCCAAGAATTTTTTTTAAAAAACTTGGAATGGAACCACCATTTGATCCAGCTATTCCACTCCTTGACCTATACCCTAAAGATTTAAAAACAGCATACCACAGTGATGCAGCCACTTCAATGCTTATAGCAGCACAATTCACAATTGCTAAACTGTGAAAGCAACCCAGATGCCCTTCAATAGATGAATGGATAAAGAAACTTTGGTACATATACACAATGGAATATTATTCAGCAATAAAAGAGAATAAAATTATGGCATTTGCAGGTAAATGGATGGAATTGGAGAGCGTTATGTTAAGTGAAGTAAACCAATCCCAAAAAAACAAATGCCGAATGTTCTCTCTGATTAGTGGATACGTAAGGGCGGTGGGAATGGGGAACATAGGAGAAATGGAAGAACTCTGGAGGGGGAAGGGGGGAGGTGCGGGGAGGGAAGGGGGAATGGGTGTAGTAAAGATGGTTGAATGAGATGGTCATCACTACCCTAGGTGCAGGTATGAAGACATAAGTGGTGTGACTCTATCTGGTTTGCAACCAGAGAGATGGAAAAATTGAGCTCTATATATGTACTATGACTTGAAATGCATTTAAAATAAATTAACTAATTAATTTTAAAAAGTAAAAATAAATGAATGAATAAATAAATAAACTTAAATTGAAATAATAATGAGAGATGTCACATTAGGAAGGTGAGAAATCTAGAAAAAAACATAAAAACATATTGGTAAAAGACTAAAAGAAAAGGAAAAACAGAATACTTTATTATAAAAGCATATTTTTAACTGACAACTACTAGTAGTTGCCTTCTAATTCAATTAGTTTTAACATTCTAGACATTGTGAGCCAAATACTACGTAAGTAACTTAAATTCAGATGACAGTTTTATAAGTAGCACTCTATCAAAATAGTTAGAAAGCTGGACTTTGGCTCAGGCAGCTGTAGGATCAAAGCTTGACCAACTACTGGCATTTTATAAGTCACCTAATATCTTAGTTTTCACTTTGTTAGAGAAATGAAAATAATAATACGCATCTCATTGAGTTTTAAAGAGATTTAAATTAGAAAATATACTTTAAACAGCCTAGTCTTTCATTTATAACTGTTCAAAAAGCAGCTTATTATAGGAGTCATTACATCCAACACCACATTATGTATATTTAAAAGACTATAGAAGTGGCTGGACATGGTGGTGCACAACTGTAATCTCAAGTGGCTTGGAAGGATAAGGCAGGAGGATTACAGGTTCGAGGCCAGCCTCAGCAATTAAGCAAGGCCCTAAACAACTTAGCAAGACCTTGTCTCAAAATAAAAATTAAAAAGGGCTGGGGGTGTGGCTCAGTGGTAAAGTGTTCAATCCCCAATACCAAAAAGAAAGAAAGAAAGAAAAAAAAAAAACTACAGAAATAAATTACTCTGTAACAATGTCAATAATATATAATGGGGGCTGGGGTTGTGGCTTAGTGGTAGAGTGCTCAAGGCGCACATGTGAAGCACTGAGTTCGATCTTCAGTACCACATAAAAATAAATAAAATAAAGATATTGTGTCCATCTACAACTAAAAATTATTTTTAAAAAATAATATATAATGGCATGATCTATTTATCTAATCAGCATTTATTAGTTGACCTTATATTTTACATTGAAGATGAATCAAGCTAAACAAATGACTTTGTAACTTCTATGAGTAGAACCATATTTTATTAAACAATATTCTGCATATACAATTGAAAAATAAATTGTTCTAAAAAACTAAAATATATGCTTACCTCTAGGCCAATTCGAAGCCACAAAGGATTATAGGACAATAGCCAATTTAGGACTTTCTGACGTTCTCCTGAAATGTAGATCGAAAGAAAGTTAAGTTCAGATCACTAATTAAATAAAGATGATAAAATTCCATGGAAAAGATATCAGTGGGAAAAAAAAAAGAGTAATCACTTATATGAAGCAAACTGTCTAAATGAAAAATACTTCTTAAATATACATGATTATATTTATGTATGTGAGATTTCAGGCAGAAACAGCTAAAGCAAGTATATTTAGCTTTGAAATACAAAATCTCTTAGGTCTATATATACACAAAAGAAATGAAATCAGTGTCTGGAAGAGGTAATTTTATTTTTATATTTGTTGCAGCATTATTCACTATAGCCAAGATGTGGAAACAATCTAAGTATTCACCAATGAAAGAAAGAATAAAGAAAATGTGTTGTGTCTATACACATAATGAAATACCATTCAGCCTCTAACATGAAGGAAATCCTGCTTTTTCACAACACAGATAAACCTGGAGGACATTATGTTAAATGCAATAAGCCAGGTAAGGAAAACCAATCACTGTATTCTCTCACTTGTACATGGAATCTAAAAACACAGAATTCACAGAAGCAAAGAGAATGGTGGTTGCCAAGGGCTGAGGAGATGCTTATCAAAAGGGTACAAAGTTTCATTTATGCAAGACAAGTAAGTTTTGGAGATCTACTGTGTAGTATGGTGACTACAGTCATCCATGCTGAATTACAAACTTGAAATTTGCTAAGAATACATCTTAAATGTTCTCAATCCACCCCACACACAAAGGTAATTATGTGACGTGCTGGATATATTAATCAGCTATGCTGTAGTTATCATCTTGCAATATATGTATATCAACATCACACCATACACCCTAAATTTATACAATTTTTGTCAATTATACTTCCCTCTATAAAATTGGGGGTAGGGATGAAATGCATAGTCTCTAGAGTATTTAATTCAAAGAATTAATCAGTAACCTTCTTACCAATATCTTTCCAGAGGTGTCTATCTTTTCGAACAATTAACCGCCTATTTTCAATTTCAACTTCAAGCTTTTTAATAGCTTTAACCATTTTTTCAGATGTAAATAAACAGCATGCTGTGCGACGTAACCTATTCAACCTGCACCGTGCAGTATAAGCTCTGAGAGACATTTCATCTTTTGTAGGTGCTCTAGGAACACTTATTTTATGTTGATTTTCCACTCCCAAAAGAAGAGTAGCAGCATTTACTGGGTGAAAAACAAAAGGATGAATGTTTCTGGTTAAAAAACATCATAAATTTTTAAATTCAGCAATAAAATCCAACTTAAGATGGTAAAAATGGAATCCATTTCCCAGTCTCTCCAAGTTTTCTTCTGACTCTCTGATTTTAAAATACAGATGTCATCATTCACTAAGTATCTTTGGCCAATATATCTCCACAACCTGTTAGCACTACCTGCAGAATGTATTCCAAGTCTATACACTTCTCACCAGCCCTCTCACCAACATCTTAAACATTAGCATCTCTAACCCAAAAAATTAAATGACTTTCGAACTGGCTTCTCTGTTTCCTTCCTCTTTATAAATTAATAAAAAAAAATCAATTCAATTTTGAAATGTAATTTGAATTTTTATATCACCTTTTCTCTTAAAATCAGGCTTTATTTCCTTTTGAAAGAATCTAATCCAGATTCTATGCAGAAATCCTACATAAGCTTCTCTGATAAATGTGAAACATGGTCTGTTTGAACATTGCAACAATAGGGAAATCACCATTTTGCAAGGTATTTGACACAATGGTTTGATAATTAAAATGTTCATAAGGATTTTTCCCTGTCTGAAATGGATTCCTATAATTTCTATGTAAGAACTACACAAAAGTTAAATTTCCCTCTTTTTCAGAACAAAATCCTTCAAATGTTTCAAAGTACCATATTTCTACCTTACCCCACGCCCAAGTCTTCTCTTCCAGAATACACACTGCAGTGTTTTAAAATTTCATCTGAACTGTCTCTCATAGTCCCTATACTGTGCAACGTTCCTACATACTACTTAAACCAAGGTATTAACAGTGGAGTCAATATATCCAAAATGGTCAGGCCACAAAGGACTGCTTACATTGGCTGATAAAATGATAAAATGGAAAGTAAAAGGAAAAAACAAATTTCAGTGCTGTTAATCCAGAAAATCTGTGCATGTCAACCTATGTAAGAAAAATTACGTACACGATCTCTAGAATTTAGGTCAATGAATTAGCGAATTATAATGTAATAAATAAAATATACATAATTAAAGAATGACAAATCCTGTCAAAATTTTGGTCTGCTAAAACAAGAATATTATTAAATTTAAACATTATTTTAATGTTTACCTTCAGAAATACTTGTTTTTACAGTGAAGTCATCTGGAGTTAATATAAAATTTAGCCACCAAGTAAAGCCCTGTTCCTGTTTTTCCTTCCAGCGTTCATCATAAAACATGTTTTTTGCAGCAAATGGCATTGGGTGTCTAGGAATATCTAAGAATACAACTAGATTATTACATAAGAAAATTTCTTGTAAATTACTATACAACATTTAGCAAAAGGCCTTTCATTACTAGTAAAACCATAGTTAAAACACTAAACAATATTTGCCTTTCACTACTTGTTGCAAAGACTTGAAAACATTTTGGGTATGAAATGTGATAAATCAAAATGAGAAGGAGTAAAACAAAATTTTCTGATTATTTAAAAATCCTAAACTACTATGAGGCAATTTTAGTAAAGTCTGATAGGATACCTTAATTATAATTTGCTTTAAAAAGCAAATTATAATTAACACTTTAAAAATTCTTCAAGGCCTTTATTCAAATTAAAAAACTCATTTCCATTTGAAATGGAATTAATGTTTTATTATTAACTATCACTTTTTTTCAGATAGTTTAAATATAATAAGCACTTACCTGCTTTTAACGGTTTTATGAAGGTCAAATTAGACTGTGCCACAGGAACAATGGGTTTTATCCTTTTGCTTGTTTTAGAAATAGGAGTTTTGAATGCCAGTGAATCTAAAATACATTAAAAAACAAAATTAATATCATTTAAAAAATGAAATTTCCAAAGTTGGTAGCTCATTGAAAGTTAAAAGTATGGGTTCTTGGGCTGGGATTGCGGCTCAGTGGTAGAGCACTTGCCTCGCATGTGTGAGACACTGGGTTCGATCCTCAGCACCACATAAAAATAAATAAAATAAAGATATTGTATCCATCTACAACTAAAAATATATATTTTTTTAAAAAAGAATGGGTTCTTCATAATCATATTCATTTAGTAAATACTTAATAATTACTATACTTCAGATACTAATGCTATGAACTTAATGATCAACGAAACCAACACCTGAAATACACAGGAAAAAAACCACATTTAATTTTTGTCTATAGAAGTAACAGATTCAACCACAACCTACTGTGTGCATACATTTCAGACTGCTAGGTACAGGGAAAATGCAGAATGGAAAGACACTATTACAGCCTACAGTCAGTTAAGTCTAGTATAGAAGAAGTTTAAATGGGGTATGAAAGATCTTCTGGATGAAAATACACATGTTCCAACTCATAAAATGAATATTAAGCACAAGGAATATGGCCTGCTGCCTAAACTATAACAAGGATACAACAAAGAACACATGAAAAATTACATAAAAAAAGTTGGAAGAGGAAGGGAAGAATTCAACAATATTAATAATAGTGGCAGCTAATAATTGAATATATTATGCCAGGAGTTATCAAGTATCAATCTTTCACTTATACAATTATCAAAATAAATCTATGAATGGAATACTAGAATTATCCAAAATTTATAAAATTAGAATACTGGGGCTTAGAGGTCACATAAGTTAGGAAGAAGCAGGGATTTCAACCTGAGTAGTCGAGTTCTAGAGCCTGCACTACTAATAAGTTTGAAATCCCCTCTATACCAGTGACAGATTTTATTCCAAGAAATAATACCTTCATCTTTATTTTAGAAAATAGTATGAGCAAGAAAATGAATGGGGTCATGACTAAAGACTGAAAACTAAAAGGTGGTTATTACTCAAGTTAGATATGATAAAACAATTTTTAACAAAGGTAGTGAAAACAGAGAAGAGTTGTTTTAATAGTGGAAACAAGTCCTAATACCAACTCACTAGGAAAGTAATGAAGAATGAGAACAGACTGATTCCCAGGTATATAGCTCACATGACTGATAAAGTTTCAAGGACTACAAGGAAGCCACAGTGGTAGAAAACAGTGAGAAAGGGAAAGAGAAAAGTAAGAGTAGGGGGTGGAAAGTTAATAGGTAATAATATAAATCTTATAGGGCGCTGTAAACCATTGTAGGAATTTTGGCTTTCATTGTAACAGTAAGTCATTAGATGGTATGGAAATGAATAGTCCAAGGCTCTAATATTTTGGAAGTAGCTATGTAGGTATACAGACTACAGAGAAGTCAAGGATGAAAGCAAGGAGATCTGTTTGCACATCCTGCAGTGACAAAGACTGGTCCAAATGGTGCCATTCAAAGTGGTGAGTGATAAGTGATCAGATTATGATTATACTTGGAGGAAAGAGAAAATTTGTTGGTGGATTGAGTTTAGAATCAGATCTGCATTTGAGTTTATAAACAAAGGATGGGAGAGAAACACAATTAAGGACAATTCCATGGCTTTGGGCCTCAATATTGAGAAATATAGATGTATCATTTACAGAGATGAGAAATGAAGAACAGGAGGGTCTGTTTTGGGAGTGGAGATAGCAAGGGTTTAGCTTTGAATTAAGTAATGAAGATTATTATACAGTTAAGTAGAAATATTATACATTGAATATGAGTCTACACATAAGAGGTCCATCTTGAAGAAATACACTTGGGAGGTCTACATTATAGATAGTATTGAAAGCTATGAGATCATTAAGAGAATGAGTAAAAATATGAAAATGTTCAATGACTAGCCCTTTGTAATCCAAAGTGCAGAGGAAATAAGAAACTTCTCACAAAGAAAACTGAAAGGGAACAGTCAATGAAGAAGGAATAAAACCAAGAGAATGAGAATGGCAAGATAAAATGTTCCAAGAATATAGAGGTTCAAGGCTCCAAACTGTTTACAAATAGTTCAAGATGAAGATTGAGAAATAGCTAGGCATGGTGGTGCACACCTATAATCCCAGTAGTTTGGGAGGCTGAGGCAGGAGGATCATGAGTTCAAAGCCAGCCTCAGCAACTAAGGGAGACCCTCCAAATAAAATTTTAAAAAGGGCTAGGGATGTGGCTTATTGGTTAAATGCGCCTGGGTTCAATCCCCAGTACCAAAAAAAAAAAAAATGATTGAGAAATAATGACTGGATTTACAATGTGGAACTCACTGATCATTTATCCCTTCAGCCTGTGCTCCATGCTTATGTTGCTTATATATTCTTTTAAGCAGAACTTCTTAAAAGAGTCAATATTCTCTTTGTGATAATATACTGGGTTATGTACCGATACGTACCGATTTGTATATTTTGCATATAGATTGTACTGAATTAAAAGTTATCTTCTGAAGTAAAACATCATTTTGAAAGGAGCTTTATTAGCTGTTTCCAATCCACTGCCTGTTTGCTAAACCCACTTCAATCAGTTTTGTCTATTTTATTGAAACTTTTCTTGTTAAGATCAGTGATAATGGGTATATTAGGATGTAACCCCTAGTAAATAGAGAAGCATCTATATTTCCACTCCTTCAATGAAACAGGAAATAGGTCATCTGCTTGGATGAGGATCAGAGCACTGACTTATCATCAGAAATAGAATCCCAGCTTTATCATTGACTGACTGTAAAATTGGGCAAATTACTCAATTTTCAATACATCTACTTCCTCATTTTTAAAGTTGTACTATAAATAAAAATAACATTTGTTTCATATGAATGTCATAAATATTAAAGGAGGTAATAGTAAGGCACTTACAACTAGGTCTGACAGAGAAAGAACTCAGTAAATGTTAGTTACTATTATCAATCATGAGACAGGAGGAAAAAGAGGCTTTAGGAGAAAGAGGTGAGATACCCTATAGCCAAGTCAATAAGCCAGGAAAATAGAGCCATAAAAAGAGTTCAGGGCTTACTTGGGGTTTGTGATCATATATAACAACCTGCAAGCAGGGCGCCATGGCACATGCTCCCTGTAATCCCAGTGGCTCCAGAGGCTGAGACAGGAGGATCACGAGTTCAAAGTCAGCCTCAGGTGCTCGTTGCTTAGCACAAGGTGCTAAGCAACTCAGTGAGACCTTGTCTCTAAATAAAATACAAACTAGGGCTGGGGATGTGGCTCAGTAGTCGAGTGCCCCTGATTCAATCCCCAGTATCAAAAAAAAAGAACCACTAAGGTTCAGACATACAGTAAGCAAAGTTAGACTGGATTGGAGTTGGAATTGACTGCAAAGACAACAAAGGGAAAGAAGGCGGGGGAAGTGTTTTGATAAACTATGAAATGCAAGCTGAATAAGGAAGGACAGATATGTCAGAGGTGAGGGCCATGGAAACAGTGGTGGATTAAAAAACTGTAGGTGTAAAAAGGGTTAAAAAATGTCAAACTTGAGTTCTGGAGATGTGGTACTTAAGAGGTAGTAACTGGAGATTGAAAGGCTTTAAGGAGAGCCTGGCCTGAGGATGTTGGAACTAAATTCCGAGAGTATTAGAAGGATCTTCTAGAAGGATTTTGAAATCATAGTAATAGTAGTTTTAGAAAAAAGCATAATGAGCAAGATTCAAAATTTTGAGAGTAAATCATTCTCTGCAACAAGGAAGGATACAAGTGAGAAAGTCTGAAAAGTGAGCTTTAAGCTATTATGTTATTTTCTTTTTGCTTGTTTTTAAAGGAGAAAGAATATTAGTTTGGAAATAGATAAAAAATAAAAAGTAGATATTAGAAGATTCCAGCAGGAGACCCAAAGTCATAAAAGTAGGAGAAAATACAGACACAACTTCAGAGGGTTGCAATGAAAGCATTGTTGTCAAGAGAAGGTCAGACTTCAGCAGGGTAACAAGGTAGGAGAATGTTTGCAAACAAGTACTAATGAAGAACAGTGAGTCCAAAGGGTACAGAAGGGTTTACAGAACTGGAGAAAGGAAATGGTTCAAAATGGGGGTATGTTCAAAGAGAAATGAGATATGTGGTATATTTCTTAGGAGTCCTAGAATTCTTTCAAATTACCTAGTAAAATACCTAGTGTAGGTTGTTTTCCTGCCTAGACCTTGATTGTCAGAAGAGGTCATTTGAGTTAAAAGTGTGTGATGGCATTAATCCTGACTGCTTCTGAGGCAGTATGATAAAGCTGTGAATTCTAGAAAAGGAAAAATGTAGAACTCTAGGGATCTATCTTCATTTCTAATTAGTGGCTGGACAGAGGTTAAGAGAGAGTAAGGTCATTAGGAGCACAGGACATGAAAAGGTCTTTCCTACAACTGGGACTTCCAGTCAGGGCATGGACTAATAGGGCGAGGAAAGTACAGTATTCCCTGTGGGTATAAAACTTAAGGAGAGCCTCCGGGGACCCAGGCAGGAGACCGGGCCTAAGTGAGGCCCGGGACTGCCCCCAGTTCCACACCTGAGTTCTAGCCCACCAGAGGGAGCACAGGCCAAAGCCCAGGACCGCCATGGGAGCCCAGCCAAGGGCAGACCCAAGACTGCTGGCTGCCAATCACAGGGGAACCCAGACCCAGGCAAAGGACTGCCTTGGGGACCCCTGTGGCTGAAGCCCGCAACCACTTCCAGTTCAGCGCCAGAGCCCCTGCAGATCCGCGGCAGCCAGGCCCAGGGCTAGCCGCATCACTTGGAATCCCTGAGGGATTCAGGCCAAGATAAGGGCTAGGACTGCCCTCACAGGTCTGTGTGAGAACCCAAGCCAAGGACTGCCTCTGCACATAGAAGGGATCCGTGCTGTTGCTCCCTTCTTGTATCCATCCTGTACACTGCAGCCATCCCCATAGTTCTTCTCATGTATTAGCCTCTACTTTGGGTCAACAGGTAGTGGCCAGTGAAAGTGCTGCATTTCTGATCAATCAGCCCAAAGCCATTGTAAGTCCACCTTTTTAGCCCCATCTCTGAAAGTGTTTGCATCCATCTTGGGCCACTCCCACTGTCATCTTGAGTTACCTCCACTACCACTGCCACCATCTTTAGTGGCAGTAGTGTCCATCTGGGGACACCTGCTGGGGACTGGAAGTGAAGTCTAAGGTGAGGATACAGGTAATCTTTAGTGTCACTGTAAGATCATAGGATAGAAACTTCAATACCTCAGATCAGCATTTTAAGAAAGGAAGATACATAATCAACATGAAAAAACAAGGGAAGAAAGTGCCCCACATAAACCAAGATACTACAATAATAGAATCCATTGACAGCACAGTTGATGAAATGTCAGAGAAAGAATTCAGAATGTACATAATTAAAATTATCTGCAAATTAAAGAATGACTTAAGCGAGCAAATACAGGCACAAATCGAACACTCCAACAAAGAAATAAGAGAGCAAATAAAGGAAACCATTGACCACTCCAGCAAGAGATAAGGGAGCAAATACAGGTACCAAAAGATTACTTTAATAAAGAGAGAGAGATTATGAAAAAAAAATCAGAAATTCTTGAAATGAAAGAAACAATAAACGAAATAAAACACTCAATAGAAAGCATCACCAGCAGACTAGATCACTTGGAAGACAGTACCTTGGATAATGAAGACAAAATATACAGTCTTGAAAATAAAGCTGACCATTCAGCAAAGATGGTAAGAAATCATGAACAGAACATACAAGAATTATGGGATAGCATCAAAAGACCAAATCTAAGATTTATTGGGATAGAAGGCACAGAATTTCAAACCAAGGGAATGCACAATCTCTTCAATGAAATAATATCAGAAAATTTCCCAAACATGAAAAATGAATTGGAAAATCAAATACAAGAGGTTTAAAGGACCAAATGTACAAAATTACAACAGATCTACACCAAGGCACATTATAATGGAAATGCCCAGCACACAGAACAAGGATAGAATTTTAAAGGGCCACAAGAGAAAGGAATCAGATTACATATAGGGGGAGACCAATTCAGATCTCAGCAGATTTTTCAACCCAGACTCTAAAACCCAGGAGATCATGGAACAACAAATACCAAGCTCTGAAAGAAAATGGATGTCAACCAAGAATCTTATATCCAGCAAAATTAAGCTTCAGATTTGATAATGAAATAAAAACCTACCATGATAAACAAATGTTAAAAGAATTTACAGCCAGAAAGCCTGTACTACGCAGCATTCTCAGCAAAATATTCCATGAGGAGGAAATGATAACCAACAATGAAAATATACAAAGAGAGGAACTATGCTAAAGGAAAGGCCAATCAAAGGAGAAACCAAGTCAAGGTAAAAATCAAAAATAATCCAAAATGACTGGGATTACCAATCATATTTCAGTAATAACCCTGAATGTGAATGGCATAAACTCATCAATTAAAAGACACAGACTGACAGACTGGATAAAAAAAAAAAGACCCAACAATATGCTGCCTTCAAGAGGCTCATCTAACAGGAAAAGACATCTACAGACTGAAAGTGAAAGGGTGGGGAAAAATGAGTCACTCACATGGACCATGTAAACAAGCAGGAGTTTCCATCCTCATATCAGATAAAGTGGCTTTAAACCAAAGTTAATAAAAAGGGATAAAGAAGGACATTTCATACTTCTTAGGGGAATCATACATCAACAAGACATAACAATCTTAAATATCTATGCCCCAGACAATGGAGGAATCTATGCATATCAAACAAACCTTTCTCAACTACAAGAATCAAATAGACCATAACACAATAATACTTGGTGACTTTAACACAGCTTTCTCACCACTAGATAGACCTTCCAAACAAAAACTAGACAAAGAAACCATAGAACTCAATAAAACAATCAATAATTTAGACCTAACAGATATATAGAGAGTATTCCATCCATCAACAAGCAAATACACTTTTTTCTCAAGGGTACATGGATCCTTCTCCAAAACAGATCATGTGTTATGTCACAAAGCAAGTCTTAGCAAATACAAAAAAAATAGATGTACTACCCTGCATCCTATCTGACCATAATGGAATAAAATTAGAAATCAATGACAGATTAAAAAATAGAAACTATTCCAACACTTGAAGACTAAATAATACACTATTGAATGATGCATAGATAACAGAAGACATCAGGGAAGAGATTAAAAACTTCTTAGAAGTAAATGAAAACTTCAATACAACATAACAAAATCTCTGGGACACCATGAAGGCAGTGCTAAGAGGAAAGTTCATTGCATTAAGCTCATTCATTAAAAGAAGAAAAAGTGAACAAATAAATGACTTGACACCACATCTCAAAGCCCTAGAAAAAGAAGAACAAACCAACACCAAAAGAAGTAGAGGACAGGAAATAATTAAAATCAGGGCTGATATCAACAAAATTGAAACAAAAGAAACAATTCAAAAAATTGACAAAACAAAAAGCTGGTTCTTTGAAAAAATACATAAAATTGACAAAACCTTAGCTACCCTAACAAAAAGGAGAGAGAATACCCAAATTACTAAAATTTGTGATGAAAAAGGAAATATCACAATAGACACTACTGAAATACAGAAGATAATTAGAAACTATTCTGAAAATATACTGCAGTAAAATAGAAAACCATGAAGATACCATGAATTTCTAGAGGCATATGACCTACCCAAACTGATCCAAGAGGTCATACACAACATAAACAGATCAATTTCAAGCAAGGAAATAGAAGATGTCATCAAAAGCCTACCAACCAAGAAAAGCCCAGGACTAGACGGATTCTCAGCTTAGTTCTACAAGACCTACAAAGAAGAATTAATACCAATACTCCTCAAACTATTTCATGAAATAGAAGAGGGAACCCTTCCAAACTCATTCTATGAGACAAGTATCACCCTGATTCCAAAACCTGACAGAGACACATCAAAGAAAGAAAACTTCAGACCAATATCCCTGATAAACATAAATGCAAGAATTTTATATCTCAATAAAATTTTGGCATATCGCATACAAAAACATATTTAAAAAATTGTGCACCATGATCAAGTGGGGTTCATTCCAGGGATGCAAGGTTAGTTCAACATATGGAAATCAATTAACGTAATCCATCACATCAATAGACTTAAAGATAAGAATCATATGATTTTATCAATTGATGCAGAGAAAGCATTTGACAAAATACAGCACACTTTTATGTTCAAAACACTAGAAAAACTAGGGATAGTAGGAACATACCTCAACTGTGTAAAAGCTATCTATGCTAAACTCAAGGCCAACATCATCCTAAATGGAGAAAAATTGGAAGCATTCCCTTTAAAAATGGGAACAAGACAAGGATGCCTTCTTTCACCACTCTTATTCAACATAGTGCTTGAAACTCTAGCCAGAGCAATTAGACAGATGAAAGAAATTAAAGGGATACAAATAGGAAAAGAAGAACTCAAACTATCATTATTTGCCAACAACACGATTCTATACTTAGAAGATCCAAAAAATTCCAGAAAATTTCTAGAATTAATAAATGATTTCAGCAAAGTAGCAGGATATAAAATCAACACCCATAAATCAATTGCATTTCTATATATCAGTGATGATTCTTCTCAAAGAGAAATTAGGAAAACTACCCCATGCACAATAGCCTCAAAAAAAAAATAAAATAAAATACTTGGGAATCAATTTAACAAAAGAGATGAAAGACCTCTACAATGAAAACTACAGGACACTAAAGAAAGAAATTGAATAAGACCTTAGAAGATGGAAAAATCTCCCATGCTCTTTGATAGGCAGAATCAATATTGTCAAAATAGCCATCCTACCCAAAGCACTATATAGATTCAATGCAATTCCAATTAAAATCCCAACGTCATTCCTAATAGAAATAGAAAAGGCAGTCATGAAATTCATTTGGAAGAATACAAGACCCAGAATAGCCACAGCAACCCTTAGCAGGAAGAGTGAAGCAGGAGGCATCACAATACCAGACCTTAAACTATACTACAAAGTTATAGTAACAAAAACGGCATGGTACTGGCACCAAAATAGACATGTATACCAGTGGTACAGAATAGAAGACACAGAGAAAAAAACCACTTAAACACAGTTATCTTGTACTAGACAAAGGTGCCAAACATGTACATTGCAGAAAAGATAGCCTCTTCAACAAATGATGCTGGGAAAACTGGAAATCCATATGCAGCAAAATGAAACTAAACCCCTATCTCTCACCATGAACAAAATTCAACTCCAAGTGGATAAAGCACCTAGGAATTAGACCAGAGACCCTATGCCAAATAGAAGAAAAAGTAGGCCCAAATCTTCATCATGTTGGCTTAGGACCTTACTTCCTTAACAAGACCCCCATAGTGCAAGAAGTAAAATCAAGAATCAATAAATGGAATAGTTTCAAACTAAAAAGCTGCTTCTCAGCAAAAGAAACAATCAGTGAAGTGAACAGAGAGCCTACATTCTGGGAACAAATTTTTTTCACATGCACATCTGATAGAGCACTTATCTCCAGGATATATAAAGAACTCAAAAAGTTAACACCAAAACAACAACAACAACAACAACAACAACAACAAACAACCCAATCAATAAATGGGCTAAGGAGCTGAACAGACACTTCTCAGAAGATATCTAATCAATCAACAGACATATGAAGAAATATTCAACATCTCTAGCAATTAGAGAAATGCAAATTAAACCTACTCTAATATTTCATCCCACGCCAGCCAGAACGACAATTATCAAGAATACAAACAACAATAAGAATTGGCGAGGATGTAGGGGAAACGGCATGCTCATACATTGCTGGTGGAACTACAAATTGGTACAAACAATCTGGAAAGCAGTATGGAGATTCCTTAGAAAACTTGGAATAGAACCACCATTTGAACCAGCTATCCCACTCCTTGATCTATACCCAAAGGACTTAAAAAATAGCATACTAGAGTAATGCAGCCACTTCAATGTTTATATCAGCTCAATTCACAATAGCTAAACTGTGGAAGCAACCCAGATGCCCTTTAATAGATGAATGGATAAAGAAACTGTGGTATATATACACAATGGAATATTATTCAGCAATAAAAGGGAATAAAATTATGACATTTTGGGCTGGGGTTGTAGCTCAGTGGTAAAGCGCTTGCCTCGCATGCGTGAGGCCCTGGGTTCGATCCTCAGCACCACATACAAAGCAATCAAATAAAGACATTGTGTCCATCTACAACTAAAAAAAAAAAAAAAAAAAAAAAAATTATGACATTTGCAGGTAAATAGATGGAGTTGGACAATATCATGCTTAGGGAAGTAAGCTAATCCCAAAAAAACAAATGCCAAATGTTCTGATAATTGGATGCTGATCCATAATGAGGGAGAGGACACGGGAAGAATGGAGAAACTTTGGTCAAAGGATGGGGAGGGGGAAGGGGGTATGGGGGCAGTAGAGATGGTGGAATGAGATGGACATCATAGCCCTAGCTTTCTGTATGACTGCATATATGATGTGATTCTACATCACGTACAACCAGAGAAATGAAAAGTTATGCTCCATCTGTGTACAATGAATCAAAATGCATTCTGCTATCATGTATAGGTATTATGTATTAGGTATATCTGCTATACCTAATATTATGTATTAGGTATTATGTATTAGGTATATCTGCTATACCTATACCATTAGGTATATCTGCTATACCTAAGTAGAATAAAATTTAAAAAAAAAAACTTGAGATACCAAAACAATCAAATTGAGACAAATATTTGGATATAATATTTTTTAAAAAACACCTATTGCAGAAAATTCACAAATAAAATATCAAAAGTTTAACAGATAAGATTGTAACTATTTCAGAAATTAGTACCACACTGTTCTGTCTTCCACTAAGCAATTTTACAGATGAAAAGTACAAGTTAATACAAGCTTATCAGTAGCAGATTTACTAAACCAAAACAGAAAGTACATCCTTTATAGGTGTACTTTCACTAGAGATTTTATAGACAACACTCACCAGGTTTCTTCTTAAGGCTTAATTTCTCCCTGTTGCTAGTGCGTTTTGAGATGGGTGTTGTCATCTTTTTTATTTTTTTAACAGTTGATGTTTTAGATTCCAAAGGAGAAAAGTGGATTCTCTTGATTTTGCGTATATCCATTTGTTCTGTAATAGCACCCTCCACACTTGTATCTTCGATGTTTCCATTACTTTTTCTTTTACAAGGAACTAAAGGTGTTGTTGAAGTAGTTATTTCACTTTTGTAACACTTAGGTTTACTTAATGCTGAATCGATAATTGGAAGATGGGAATGTAAAGCTTCTTTTTCTTTGGGGTGTTCTATTACTTTTTCACATTCACCTACTGTACTGTTCAGGCACCTTTTTGCTTTTGGTTTATTAATCTCAGTTTGATTTTCTCTGGCAATGGTGGGCTTCCTTTTAGTAACAGTGGTAGAAAGTATGGGGCGTCTCTTACGTTGCTTATTATGGCTGTGACCAGAAGCATCTTGAACTGCAGAAAATTTAGGATGAATTTGTTTTGTAAAACTATAGTAATTTGACTTCATTTCAACAGGTTTTACTTCTTCAAAATTAAGTTTGGGTGTTTTTGAACCCTGACATTCAGGACTATATGGCAAAATTTCATTTTTTCTCCAGTGTTGAGTAGACTGGGCAATCTGAGAATTTTCATTTGATAATGGTAATAGTTTATATTCTTGCTGAGCAGTATATATATGTGCCATGTTATCTTTTACAAATTGATTTGGGGATAAAATAGGGTTAACTGAGTCTGACTCTAGATCCTGATTTGCTCCATAATTATCATGTATGAAAGAATCTGGACTTAAAATTGTTCTGTAAATTTCATGTCTAGTTTTGGATTCCAAATTCACAGACTCTGAATTATCTTTTTTAAGTGTATCTGATGAAAGAAATGTCACTAACCCTACCATATTATTAGCTGCACAACTATTATTTACAAACGAATCTGGACTTAGAAAATTTCCCTGGCTTTGCATAATGTTCAAAGTTGAAGAACAGTTTGGGGTCAGAATAAGTTTACTATTCTCCTCACTTTGAAAGGAAGTTTTAGTTATGACTTCCTCATTAAAATTAAAATCATTTGAAATGGTGGCACCATCTACTTTTAACTCTTCCTCATTTTCACATGCAAGAAGAGATGAGTAGGTAGTAGACCGACGTACAGAAAGTGGTAAGCAAATTTCCCCGTGACATTCTTGGAAAGCAGGGCTAATAGGTGATATAGGTATTTTATTTTCTTCAAGGGTTAAAGAACTATCTTCTGTTGAAGAACAGCCTTCATTCATAGCCAAATTTTCACATGCCTGTAGTGGGCTCCTAATTCTGTCAACTTTTTGAGAAACACAAAATGTTTTGTTAACATTTTGACCATTTGAAATCTTTTTGTTATTATTTGAAGAAGCTGAATTTTTCTTTTTATTAATGGTATTCCAAAGACTCCTCTGTAAAAACAAACAAAATATACTGATGAAGTTGAAAACCATTGAATAATACTTTTAATAAGCAATTTATATATTATGTTACTTCAGGCCTATCATCAAAATAATTTTTACATATTATTAAACATTTTATTGGAGTAAACTACAGAGTGATTAAACTATTACCTTTTTCTTTTTCTGCTCTTCTGCATTTCCTAGCAATATGGCTTGGTGTTTCAGAACATCATTTACAAGAAATGTCACGATCTCTCTTACTCGACCTTCTTTCAGTGGTGTCCAGTTAACAGAAATAACCATTTTTTCTTTAGGCTACAATCAAAAGAATACATTTTAAATGCTTATGGCAATATAATTAAAGTAATAAAAGTATAACTTGCAACTTAGGATACCATAAAGAACTAATAATTGTTATTCACGAACACTCCAAAACCCTAAGAGCATTTAGTAAATGAAATATATTTTTGCTACCTAATCTGCTCACTTCATTATAAATAAAAAACTCACTAGCAGTAACAGGGTTCATAACAACATAAAACTATAATAAAATCTAGCTGCATGAAAGCAGTAGAATAGTCTCCAGATCATTTTAATTGAATGGTTTTAAAAAATTTTGAAATGTCTACTCCTTTATTATGTAGAATACTTCTACTTCAACTATAATGGCCATGTATTACAAAGACTTTGTGGAAAAAGAAACATAAAGATAATCAACTAAATCTCCTCTTTCCCACAAACTCCTCTATAGTCCACATCATAAACAATCTTTGTTAAACAATTTGTATGTTTTAGGCACAATTGCAGGTAGCTCCTTATAACTGGCTGACTATTCACATCCTAGCAAGCAGGTATGATGATTACGTAGGTTTTTTTAAAAAAATATTTTAGTTGTTGATGGATCTTTATTTTATTCATTTATTATTTATATGTGGTGCTGAGAATCGAACCCAGTGCCTCACACATACTAGGCAAGTGCTCCACCACTGAGCCACAGCCCCAGCCCCGATTATGTAGGTTTTATATATGAAGTGACCAATGTCTAGAAACTCTGTTAAAGGCATGTAGCTAATAATTAGAAACCAGGTAGTCAGACTCCAGAGTTTAGACTTTAACATCTACATCATACAGCCTGGCAGGCAGAAACTGCCAAAGCCTGATACGACAAAAACAACAATAACAAACAAAACCTTGGTTGTTTGTCAGAGGAAAAAGATAAGTTTTTGTTTGACAAGTGAATCTATATAACATCATAAAATTTGTTTTAGAAAATACAAATAATCTTTGTGAAACAATTTATTCTGAAAACAAGAACTTTCCTTCTACATTATAACAAAAAAGAATAAGTAAAAGTATTATGTATACAGAAAGGAAGACTATCTATCCATAGCAAGAAAAGCAATCATTCATAAACAAGAACAGACAAATTCTGAAGTGCAGATGAGCCACTAGTGACACAGAGGGCAATGGACCTCAAATTTGAATTACTGCCTTATGAAGGTTGTTAGCCAACTAGTTCTGACCCCCTCAGTTAATGGGTTCATGCTTTCCAAGGTCCTACTCAATGAAAAGGACACAGCAATCAAAATAAGAACCAAATTTTCTGTTTTGTGGTGACGGGAATGGGACCAATACTCTGGCCAAAGCAGGCTGTAAAAGCTATGATGGAGGTTTTGAAACAAAGGTCATAATATTAAACTGAATGCACTCTTAAAACTACATTGACAGCAACAGATTAAAATTCAAAACTGCACATACACACCACACATACAAATTAAGGACTACCGTAAGGAACTTTATTTTTGGCTTTTTGGTGGACATCTAGCCAAAACAGAATTCACCATTTCACCAGAAAAAGTAGTTACTCTACGCCAAGAATACATATGAAACTGAAATGTATATTAAGATGACTGATAGAAAGCAACACTTTAAAAAAATTTCAATCACTATACTGGCAATCTTAAAAACTAGAATGTTAAAAAGTGCCATCTATTAATTTAGAACACCAAAACTATTCCATAATACCTATAGTATATTTTTCAATGCATTTTTCGCGTAAAGTTTAAAATGCTGTTAAGGATGGGTAGGCACGCCTTGATGCGCTGTCACCGCCCAAGTAACTGAGTGTCCTAACCTTATATATGTGTGTGGAAAAACACGTGTGTCGAGGGCCACCCACGCTCTGCCTTTATTCTCTAAGGGTATTTTTGTCTTTTTTTCCCCCCAAGCTTCATCCCTCCGGAGGAGGGTGGCGGGAAGGACAGCGGGGTAGACAGCTCGTTCCAAGACACGCCCCCTCCCCACGACTTACCTGCAACACCAAACAGCGCTGAGACACGCTGAAGCCCAGGTCCGCGGCCGGGAAGTGGGAGATCTCCACCTCAGCCACCTCCTCGTTAGGGTTGTGCAGGACCAGGGGCAGCGTCCGCGAGGCGCCCAGGCGGACATCCCCGAAGCAGAGGAAAGGGGACCTGCAGAAGTGGCTCAGAGACAGCACCGGCGGGGAAGCTGCCTCCTCCTGGGCCGCGGGGTCCCGCAGCCCCGGCGGCCTGCGTTCAGTAGGGCTCACCTCCCAGCACGTTCGCCCCACTCGCCGGGTCGCCATGGCAGCTTCAGACCCCGCCCCGGCCTCCTTCCCAAGCTCCTACCAGTCCGCTCCGGAGCGGGGACCTCCGACCTACGCTGACCGCTTCACCCGCGCGGCCGTGGAAATGGTAGGAGAGAATTCACCTCGCTTTCTTTTCCAGGAGCCGACACTCTAGAAAAAAAAGATACTGACCCCACAAACTCGCCAACTCAAGTTGAGGAGCAAAACTAGTCCTGCCTTTTGCCTCCGTTTAAATTTTTCGCCTCCACCAATGGGCACCTCCGCGGTCCGCCCACAGCACCAGAGGGCCAATCAATGAGCAGCAACTGGTGGCCAATGAAACCGCAGCGCCTCGTTTAAATGAGTGCCTGGGGCAGCCAGTCGCTCTTTGCAAAGGAAATGACAGCGGAATCCCTTCGAACTCCGAAGCTGTGGTTTAGGATTGAAATTGCCTTTAGAGTTTGTAAACAGGTTATAATAAAGGAAAGATAGTGACAGCATTTCCACAGTAAATGTAGCAATCATTGCGGTTGCCCGGCACAACCATAGATAAAACCGTTGAGTGGGCAAAACTGGTTTGTCACTCCACTCATCTGATCTACCACGCCCTGAATTACATTGATGAACTTTACTTTCGCGTTTTTCTGGGCTGAGTTGGAAAAATATAAAGACAATTAAATTTATAGTTTGTGTAAACATGCTTATTTTTATGGCTGGAGCTCACTACAGGTACACTGTTTCTTACCTCAATACTGGGAGCAGTACTAGATAAAGGAAACCTGAGATTCCAAATAATCCATAAATTATGGTATGGATAGATAATTCTCTTTACAACCACTGATTTTTATAATAGTAACATAATAATGATCTTAACTCATATTACTGTATATCAGGCATAGTTTCAAGCCCTTTACATAATTATCTCAAACTTGGATCCTGCAAGATAGCTGGTGGGACATAAGTATCGTTATTTGCATTTTATAGATGAGGAATATAGAGCATACAGCTAATTAGAAAGTAGCAAGCCAGGATATGTTTGGCCAGTCTTGCTTTTACCCCCCAAAATGTACTACTTCTAAAGGCAGCAGAAACTTAAAAAACAGTAATAATGTATAAATGTATGGCTACACAAAATCTGTAGAAAGAAAAGTCTGAGAGGAAAAACAAAATGAGTTAGGTGATGTGTGAAATTATATTCAGTGACACCACATTTGACCTGAGTTTTAACAATTACCTTAATATTTAAACAAAATTGTTCAGTGGATTTTTAAAAATCCTTCAGTACTAATGAACAATTAGTAAAAATGCTAATATTAATTACAATTATTTTCAAATGCATTTAATCTATATATATTACCTCTTACTGTGAATGTTATTTATCAAATTAGTATTGCAAATAAACCCTCCTTATGTTAAGACACTAAAATCTTGGCCTCAACTCAATGCGTTAATAGCACAGTTTTTCATATTTACCCTTGTGCTTCATGGTTTTTTCATAAAGCACCACGGTTGGCTTATGTTTTTTAAAAAATCAGAATGAATTATACTGAATATTTTTTACCTGCCTCTTCCTTTCTACTCTCCAATCTTTTCCATTCTGTATTTTTCTTTGGAATGCTAATCTATTGACTAAAACAATAGGTTTTCTCACTTTGTGATTTCTCATTTGCCTCAGAAGAGGAAGGTGAAAGTACTTGTCTCTCCTGATTGCTCCTCCATGAGTGTTAGCTGACTTTCTCAACATTAAACCTCACAGATGGCTTTAGAGGTACCCTCTCCAGATGGGATTTTCCCTTCACATCTTTAGACCTGAGGGTCAGAATACCATTTTGTTACTAGTTCCAAGGTATTGCACTATGACTTACGATATCCTTACATCTGGTCACATCTTTGCAAATAGCCCCTTTATTAAAATTTTCTTGAATTATACTAAATTGGAGTAGAAAATTGTTAACTTTGTGACCCTGACTGATATAATAGTGGCTTTAGGGAATTCTACAATTGAGTTGATCATATTTGAAGAGCACAGGCATAACCTCTTCTAAGGGAAAACATCACGATGGTCTGAGATATGTGATGGAATCATGATTACTCAAATTATTGCTGATGGAAGCATGAAATGTAGTGTATATGGAGAGCAATTCATTTGAATATCAAGTGGCAGTGGCATCTAGTTGTTATGACAACACTTTATAAATGATTATACTTAGTTTAGTGTTACTTAGTTTTGCCTGGCCACTCTAGAGAGCATAGGTATGGAATAAGAAAATTAAAATCTAGGAAACAAACAGCTAAAAACATTTTCTGAAAACAAGAAACATCTTTGAAACTGAAGAAGTCTCTCTCTTTCTGTAGTCTCAAGGAAGCTATGGTCAAGGATTAAACACAAATCTGAAAGTAAGTCCAAGGGTTGGATAACAAATGTAACAATACTATTTAAATGCTCTACAGTGTTAGTTCTTTTATACTAAGTAAAAGTTTTCACGGAGAAGGAGGGTTTCCATAGGAATGGGTATGGTGACTGTTATATTTTGGATTTGGAATGTCCCCCAACAGTCCATGTGATAAAGATTTGGTCCCCAGTGAGAAGCCATTGAGAGGTAGTGGAACCTGTAAGATGTGAGGTTTGTGGGAAGCCTTCAGGTTATTGGGGAGCCTACCCTTAAAAGGAATAGTGGGACCCCCACCCCTCTCTTCCTCTCTATTGCTCACTGATCATGAGCTGAGTCGTTTTGTTCTACCACATATTCCTGCTATGATGCGTGGCCACAGGCCCAAAGCAACAGGGCGAACTATTCAAGAACTGGAATCTTTAAAACTGTGATCCAAATAAACCTTTTCTCTTTTTAAGTTGATTATCTCACAATCTATTATGGTAACAGAAGACTGACTAACACAGTGACATTTGGAGAATTGACAAGGTCGAGAATTGTAATTCTCTTTATTTCTGTAAACCTCCCTTTCCAGCATAGACAGCTCCCTTCACCCTATGCCAATTTGAGGGCTTCCTTATTTTTTAAGAACTACACCTGGAGCAGGGACTCACAAAGTCAATTCCAATTCTCCACGTTCTCCCCTCCAGGTGATCTCTTATTAACTCAGATTGCAAAAAATAAAACCTGGACAGAAAAAGTAAACGTAACAAGTACTGTGAGAGAAAATAACCTATACTGTACACCTAAAGAGTTACAAGATTTTGACAGTCTAAAGTGGATTATAATGATATTAAACCAAGGGGACAAATCCCAAAGAAGCAATCAGGCCAATTTGTCTTGGGTGCACTTTGCCATTTAATGCTTTGGGACAATGGTTTTAATGGCTTGGCTTTAATATCTACTAAATTCACTGATTGAAAATTGAACTCAGTAGTGGTTTACAGTGAGTTACCTGGCATTTTGTAGAATAAAAAGTCCAAAGGCTTGGAAAGATGGAAGTATTGTAGAACATCTATAGGTGCAACCTAGCCACCCCTAGACACACATATTCCCCCCACCTCAGAGTCCTTCCTTCAGCTAAGGCATGAAGAAATACATTGCTGTGGAAGACTCCAGCATTCTTTTTTTTTTTTTTTTTTTTTTACCAGGGATTGAACTCAGGAGTACTCGACCACTAAGCCACATCCCCAGCCCTATTTTTTTGTGTTTTATGTAGAGACAGGGTCTTACTGAGTTGCTTAGTGCCTTGCCGTTGCTGCTGAGACTAGCTTTGAACTTGTGGTTCCTCTGTCTCAACCTCCCAAAGTGCTGGGATTACAGGCATGCACCACTGCGCCTGGTTTCCAGCATTCTTGAAAACACATATGAAGAACAGCATCCTGTTCTCTATATGACAGAAATGATGATAGAAGATGCTATAATGAAAATAACCTCTCTGATCTTCAAGTGAATGATAGGACCCACAAGTGGCCAAGATTTGTTGGTACTTAACCCACCAAGTGTGATAGAATTTACCACTATATGCCAAGGACGGAATGGCAGAGGTATGGATTTGTGGAAGTAGCTAATTGAGGATCCCTAGCAATAAGATAAGCAGCGGACTATGTTGCTGCCTGAAATATAAACACACGTGTGTTTGTGTGTGTGTGTGTGTGTGTGTGTGAATTACTACATCTATGAAGGGAAATCTTTTTTTTTTGGTACCAGGGATTGAACTCAGGGGTACTCGACCACTGAGCCACATCCCCAGCCCAATTTTTTGTGTTTTATGTAGAGACAGGGTCTCACTGAGTTGCTTGCTTAGCGCCTCACCGTTGCTGAGGCTGGCTTTGAACTCGTGATTCTCCTGTCTCAGCCTCCCTAAGTGCTGGGATTACTGGCTTGAGCCACTGCACCCAGCTCTATGAAGGGAAGTCTTAACTGAAGTCAATATTGTGGCGATTCAGAGCCTCTTGCCCAGACACAAACTCCTTGACTAAGGAAAGGTCTTGCATCTATGAAAAAGGGCCATTCAAAATGAATACAAGTATATGTCATAAATCATCATTTAAACTTTCCTCAGAAGGAACTGCAGCCGTTTATCAATGTGACTGTGGATGGGGGAGAGAGGAATAACCACACTGTCCAGTGGTTAGTAGGTGATGGCTCTATCTTTTTTGATACACTTCACAAACCTTAAATGTTACCATGGACCAGTGCTCATAGAGGAAGCTTATGGAGATCAGCAGATAGATAGCATCTAGGCCTGAGTCTGTTTCACAGAGTGTCCATTGGATCCATCTAGCACTAGAATAAAAAATGGGAAGAGTTACTGACAGTATTCTTATTCTGGGTCTTAGATCCAAGAAGGGAGGGATATTATGATGGAGTCATGTGGGAGCCTTTGAACATGTCCCCCTTTCCCTCCTGCTAATCCAGAGAGTATTCTCAAGACTTGAGGGATGTTGGACTAGTAATTATATCCACATACCCACTTAACTGGCTAATTTAGCCAGTGAAAAACCCAGATGGGTCCTGGAGAATGATGGATTATAGCAATTAGGCAGTAATGACTATGTGTTATCTTTATACACAATCAATACCCTTTTTCCAGATGACTTGCAGCCACTGCCCAGGAAAATGTTTTTCCCCTGTTCATTCAGTACAGAAAACATGAAGCAGTTTGTATTTAAATGTTTGTATCATACTAACACTATCTTACCTCAGTGACAGTCAAACCTCCTGCCTTTACCATAATATTGTCTAGAGGGACCTGTACCTTCTTAATAGTTCTCAAATGTCACACTGGTCCATTATGTTCATAACATTTGCTAATTAAACTTGATGAAAAAGAAGTAGCTGTCAAGAACTGTGAGGATCTGAGATTTTATCCCACTTGCAAGCTAATCTTATATGTGCCAGCAGGAGATATGATAGCCCTAGATTAAAGACAAATAACTTTTCGTTACAGAAAATCATGAGCTAGACCACCAGCATGTTCATTCACACTGATTTCCCCTATCCTTCAAGTCTCATGGGAGCAACGCAATGGGCCCATAATGGATGTCTGCACATACACTGGGTTGCATTACAAGACAGGAACAAGGAGCTGAAGATTTGACTGTCTGTATGGCACCAAGCCCAGGTAGGGCAACATCACATCATCTTTCACAATTGCTCTCTTAAAACACAATCCTGAGAAATGGCCTGAGTAATTAGTCAGGGTTGCTGAAGTCTTGGGAAAATCAGCAATAATGTGAGACCTGTTAAGGGTCTATGGTGAGTTGTATCTTCCAAAAGTAGCAAACACTCTAAATGCCAATAATAAAACAAACATAGGCCAGATGGTAGGAGAGAAACTATGACAAAGCTCAGTGTTCCATTGCATCAATAAAGTATCCAAGGATCCCGTGGTCTAGGACATGTCAGGATATCCCCTCTAAAGAAAGAGGCAGCTGCTGTATATTTGTTTCATTTGGAAGGCCTTTTTAGATTTTGAAGGCACTGCATATCTTACTAGGGCATGTCTCACCAATCCATTTATTTTTTTGATTGGACCCTGAAGCAAATAAGGCCTCCACAGCAGGTTCATACTGCAATGTATACTCCCTTGTTACTTGTGAAATGTGGCATAAAAGGCCTAAGTGTCCATGATGATCACGAATGTGGAATAGAAGCTCTGAGAAATTTCCATAAAAGTATCATGGCACAAGATTTTAGGTTTGCAAATAAGGCTATATGTCTTCTCTGCGGACAAACATCTGCTATTTGAAAAACAGATCTTAGTTTTGCTACTAGAGTATGATAGAGACTGAATGTGTACTAATAGGATAATAAGGGACTTTGTGATCCAAACTGCCTATTGCCAATTATCACCTAACACAGGATCAGCTAAGGCCTGAGGTCCAAGTCTGGCCCACTGGCTGTTCTCCTGTAAATAGTTTCATGCCAATTAATTTACATGTCATCTATAACTGCTTCCACACTACATTGGCAGAATAGTTGGACAGAAATCCTATGGCCTGCATAACCAAAAATATTTAGTCTCTAGTCCTTTACAAAGAAGTTTGCTGACCTAAAATTGGATTTAACAAGCAATACTCCATTATCAAGCAAAAACGGCACATACTGGCCCAGATCTATGCAGGCCCTAAACACACAAGCTACATAAACAAGTGACTGAGATTTCTATAATATGTATCTTCTCCTACTACTTTTCTGTCTCTCAAACTGTAACTAGGGAAAATTGGAGATTTCATGAAGATTTCATGAAGGAAGTAAAAACTCTGGTTTATGGAGAGATCTCTACAGTTGATCAGATGTGAACAAAGCTGTAATATAGCTTCCCTTAGGGATGGATGGAAAATACTCTTGTGAAAATTTTGGATAGCACATTTAGTAGTCTACTTCATAAGGAAGACAGTATAAGGCAAAGTGCTCTGCTAATTCACAAGCAACAACTAATGGGTTGGTTAACTGGTAAAAACTTTGGAAAAATCAATATGGAAAATTGGTGTCAAGACAGTCTGAGGAGAAGCATGTAAAAAGGCCTGCCAAAATAAGTACAGGATGTTAAAATTAAGTTGCATGCAAATACTTATCAGTAAATATCCATAGCAGGGAAGGAGATTAAGAACCAGGTAAAAACACCAGTCCTGTCCTCTGGACATCAGAATCTTTCCTAAAGAAGGAATCTATTTGCTTGTTGAACCCACTTACCAGGTAGCCATGGTAACATGGGCAGAGGCTAAAAATAACTTCATACATGGTCTACCCTTATGAAAGCTGATGTGATAGGCCACTGTTGAGTGTCCAATCTGCTAACAAAAACCAGTGCTAACTTCCCCCAAGTTAACTTTTCTCCAGTGGCATCAGGCAACTATCTATGGTATGTTGTTACGTTAAACCTTTCTTATTTATGGCAGGGACAATATTTTTTCTGTCTGGAATAAAAGCACTTTCTGAGTATAGATTGTGGTACTTACCACCATTACCCAAAGATTTATAGAGAACTTCATCTATAACCAATGAATCTGTGATGGTTTTCAAAATATCTCAAAAAAATTCCTTTCTACTCCTTACTTCAAGAGGGAGTTTGTGTCCCATGCATGTGGACTGGAACTAGTGACTCATAATGCACTGCAGAAGTAATGCAATATCACTTCCAAGATTAGGTTATGAAAATACTGAACTTAAATCCTAGGTATACTCGCTCTTTTGGATTGCTTTCTGATGAGGTGTAAAGAGTCAGGTATGGGGGTCAGAATCAGCTGCCATATCATTAAGCAGCACTGTGGAGAAGCCACGTGGTGAGGAACTTAGGCCAATGGCCACATGAGCGAGCTTGGAAGTACAGCCATCCTGTCAAGAGTGCAACCCTGATTAACAGCTTAACTTTAACTTCATGAAAAGACCCTGAGCCCAAATCACCCAGCTAACCCATATCTAGATTCCTGATTCTCAGAACTGTGAGGCAATAAATGCTGCTTTAAGCCACTAGCTTTGGTATCATGTGCTAAATAGCAGAAGATAACTAAGTATCACATACAACATTGCCTATGATCGGCAGACTCACTTTGCAGAAATGGACACATGCCTGTAGAATTTACTGGTCTTATAATGCTCGGAAGCAGCTTCCTTGATAGAACTGATGGCCTATCAAAGGCTGTTATGGGGCCAAATGGAGTCAATAGTAAGGTTCGGGTACTGTCCTATAGCATACAGTCTATGCCTTAAACAAGCAATCATTTCTCCCATGACCAGAATGTAGTCCTGTTTGTGAGGGGTTTTAGAGGTAACAGTGTCCACTATCACTATTAGACAGAATAACAGATTTAATTAATGGAATTTTGCTACACTTTATAGATTTCTCTCGAAAAAACACCATAAGGCCAAAAGCAGTGACAGTGTGATATAAGATTTCAAGTTTTGAGGACAGCTCGGCAACACAGCAAGACCATGTCTCAAAGTGAAAAACAAAAAGGGCTAAGGATGTGGCTCAGTGGTAAAGTGCCTCTGGGTTCAATGACCAGCAACCAAAAACAAAAACCAAAAAAAGCACAATATGACTACTTCAAACAAAATAGTCATCATTAATATATGAATTTAGACACTTATGAATCATTGAATTAAGGTTTACACATTTAATATATAAAATTTTTAAAGTGATATGTAATTTTTAAGAAATAAAAGTGTACCCCAAGATAGTTAGTTTTCCATTTACTCATGGTCTTGGTTTATAGAGGCATGCAGGTACTGCATTCCCATGATGTACAAATGTGATTCAATAAAACCTAGATATGCTTTAGGACCAAAGAACTTTGTTTATTTTAAATATCAAAATAACACAAAGAACTAATTCAATATACAAGACATTTCCTAGTCTTCACAGAGAACTGAATTTTTCTATAAAGACATTTATACTTAAGAAACATGAGACAAACAAAATCTATTAAACTCACATTTTATACAGTTGACAATCATGAATTTTTATATTTCAGATTTTTCTTTGTAATTTCTCTTAAAAGTACCCTTAATTAAAAACAAAAATTATGATTTGAGACTGAAAACAAGTTCAAAAGTATTTCTATTTTAATGTATACATCATAAATCCCCTTAATTAGAACATTTATTATTAGAACAACATGGAGCAGCTAAATACCCAGATTTGTAATTTTTCTTTTTTTGGCAGCCACACTCATCAAGTGTTATGGAAGTTTTAGACATAGGGATAAAAAAAAGTGATTGTTGAAAGGAATAAAAATTTTATAATTACTCCATAGCACAGTGTATATTGTCCAACTTTAATGCAAGCACAGGTAGCAAGCAGAGGCTTAATAATGAGATGTGCACATGCTCTTCATTCAAAACACATTTTAGAATCCGTAACAGTAATGCAAATACTGAAATTGGTTTTTTAACCTAATTTGAAAAAAAATAAAGGCTAGGTTAATCTTTGATAATCTCTATGCTCTGAATATAATCCTTAATTTCTCTTTATATAAATGGCTACAAAGACTAAATTTTAATTATTTGGTGACTGTTCAAGTCATAGACTTAAGATCAATACACAGCAAGTTGAAGCATGAAGAGTGAGCAAAATGTAAGTACTCTCTCTCTGTGAAAATTTTCTTGCTCCCATTCTCCACACAACCTAATCCTATTTCTATCTTACTAATGCCTACTTTTAAAGAGAAAGAGCACAAAGCATGCTAATGATAGGGGGAAAGCATTTTAGGTAAAAATAATTTTAGAGGTAATAAAGGAGGACCACCCTAAAACATTATGGACTATAGCAAGGGAAATGTGGAAAAGAGTAGTAGGATCTATAAAATTGTCTAGTTCCTAGAAATTGATTATAAAATTATTCTCACATTATCCATCATTCACTAACAGCAAGTAATATTTACCATTACACTACTCGAAGCTTTAGAAATGCTACTTGTTCCTTTTTAAAAAGAATACATTTTATTCATCTAAAATTTGGCACTAAATCTTAGAATATCCAAATGACTTTAAAAATCCTGATTTTTCCCGAGTTCATCAACTCAAGTTATATATTGGTTGGGATATTGCTGCTCCTAATGGGAATCTCATCTCAAACCATTACCTCTTGTTCAGTTTTAGGCAAACTAAAATAAGAAGTCACTCAGTGCAGAACAGTGCGGTTATGGTAACTGTGTGGTTACAACTATTCAAAAAGAGAGAGAGAGAGAGACAGACACACTATTCATTTTATTTGTCAGATTCTTCTAATAAGCATTTAAAGACAGGCCCAGGAGTGACTTCACAGTTAACTACACAGGCTACACAATACAGATTTTTTTTAAATGACATATAAATCATAAAAACAAATGTTCACACTAGTGTTTAGTGCCAATTTTCCTATATAAACATAAAACAACCTAAACAAGTTGTTGCCTAACCAGCAGGCAACACAAACATAAGACCCATAACAAGAAACTCAAATCAAAACAAAACAAAAATCATTTATTAACCAGTACAACCTACCTATCAGAATCAACTAAGCAAATATAACACTTTGAAAAGGCACAAAATATTCAAGAAAAGATGGTATAAAAGGACACTGTCAAAAAGCTAATGCTTAAAATCTGACTTTTCATCAATAATATTAGAGTGATATGGTAGGAAGAAAACTCAGGCTTATAAACATACCAGTTCAATTGTGTTTAATTTATTAACAATTAGAGTGAAAAGCAACGAATGATGTTTAATTATTTATTAGCCCTTAACTAACATTTTATAGTCACTCTGCAAACGTTGTGACACTTTTTTGTTTCACAGAACATTTGTAATTATTTTATGACCTACCATCACTTAAAAGAAAATCATTCACTAAAGCACCAATTTAAAACCCTACTTTTGCTACTCTTTTCTCAGCAATGAATGTCTAAATTATTCAAAAGTATGCAAAAACTACTACCTTTATAGTTATTGGTTATGTCTTGCTGGTATGAGGAACAAATCCTAATCTCAAATGGTATTTTAGGCTGCAAAAAATAGGGAGGTTTTTTTATAAAAATAACTTAACGCCCCCCAAAATTTCTAAGGCAAAAATTATTTTAATAACGTAGTGTAAAAAATAAGCTTATTATTTAGCATTTGATAGTGTTCACTAAAAACAACATTCAATTAAACTTAAGAAAACTGAGTATTCTTACTTATAATTGGTTTGTCAGTATACTATTCCCAGAGTATTTGTCTGCTTTTACTGTTATACATATAAACACAAACATTTAATACTTAATCTAGTATTCAAACTAATATTTTTTGTTGTTTTGTTTTTTCTTTAAACCCATTATTCTAGGACTTCAACTGTGCTTCTTTGGACAAATATTTATTCAAACAACAAAGAATTTAAAAAATTTAAGACTATTTAATACCCACTAAAAATCTTTGGTGCATTTAAGTCAAAACCGATTAGGTTAATAAATTTCTGCACTTGATAAATTATTCAATTTATAGATTAAGTGCTAATTGCTATCTGCTAAAATTAACTTAAAACAATAAATTATGCTTATAAAATAACAATTCTCAATGAGGCTAAATAAGTCAAAATTTTAAGGATAGTTATAAAATAAAATGGATTACAAGGTTACAGAAAGGTCAACTGAAAAGAGTAGGCTTCATTTTATGCTTTTTGTGCTCACTTCAAAAGCTTACATACATTCAGTTTGCCCAAATCCATGAGGTTTTCCCAATTTCAAAATTTCTTATATTTCTGGAAATTCAAGGCAGCAGATTAGTTTTCTTTTTGTTGTTTCTTCATAAGAATTAAACTCCCTCCCTCCCAGACAGGGTTACAGTTAAGTGAGGGAATGTAATCCTTGGCACACAGTAAGCTACCATTAATGCCACCTTTCTTCTTCCCTACTGGTAACTCTGACACTTACTGACCAAATGAATTTAAATGAGTCCTTTCACCTTAACCTCAGATTCTTTCTCTACAAAATGGGAATACATCATGTCCTTTCTATTTCAGAGCTGGTTATGAGGTTCAAATGAGATAATAAGTGAAAGCATTTTAGAAAACAGTAAACCACTATTCAAGTTTAAGTTATCTTCAATAATAACTAAATACAATTATACAATTGTATTTCACTTTACATAAGAGATGTATCTCAGAAAAATTCTATGTAAACTGATCCCTACAATTATATATTTAAAACATCAGAACATTATTAAAAGAAACCTAATGTAAATACCTTCAAACAGCAAAGTATTCTTTTCAATGTGAAAATGCAATATCTTCCTTTTTTTTGCCACCAAATATACATTATACCATATACATACACACATATATACCATTTGCCTTTCTGTGAGTCCAAATTTTTCTACATTAGCTTATATATAAGGCAGAGTATATTTTAGGTGTGATTTATTTTTATTATAGTTAAAATTTTTACTTAAAATCTTGTCAATCTTTATAATAAAATCATAAAGATGTATTTTTAACAGTCAATCTGAAAGACTACACTAACAGTACCTTATAGTCAAGCTCAATCATGTAAGTACCCTAGGTATAACATTTCCACATAAAATAAATGAGAATGCTTTAGAAAGAAGAAAAAATACAGTAATTATGTCTACTGGTCCTAAGATAATTATAACCAAACCTTGATAAAGGAGGCAAAACTCAGGTTGGTTTTATTATTTATATGAGCTACTTTGGTTAAATGCTTCAATTCTCAACATTTTTTTCTTTTGTTTTTATTATCACTAAGATGGCAAATTTTCCTAGAGAGTACCTTCATTTCTTAAGTGCTTTAACAGTTTCCTCCATTACTAATTGGTTTAATTTTATCCACTAAAAGTTCATTATTTTATTTGTGATTTTCTTTTTCACAAGGGCCAGGCCAGACTTTACAGTTTACACACAAAAAAGTGCTTAAAGCAATTGGGGGTGTAAACAAAACTAAAATGGAAAACTTTGAGAACTGCTATTTTCCAGTAGTTCACATACAAATGGCAAATCAATAATAAATCAACCCTGTCTAGTCTAATCCTCAAGCAATCCTACTAGGAAACATTATCCTAGTGTAAGATTAAATTGACTTGAAAATATGGAAAGTGCATATCTTTAAAGGTATTCTATAATTTTGATGTTTTTCCTCCATTAAATTAATCAGTGAGGTTTCGTTGTTAACTGCTATTTCTTTTCTCTAAGTCCTCAACTTGTGTCTCATACAAAAATAAGAATCAAGGCTAATTATAAACATTAGCCTATATGAAAGTAAAAATAAATATCTGGATTGTATGTGAATCTGTAAACAAGTAGTAGCTCCATTCAATTAAGATAAAGTAGGTGCAAATTTTAGAATTTGTTTGGCACCTTTTCTAATGATTATACATGAAGTAGGTTCTTTATGCCAGTTTCAATCAAAGTAAATGAAACCCAAAGTAGTGCATTCAATTGTGTCACTAATTAGTCACAACTGCTCCTTCCTTAATGAGACGAAAATATATACTATGACATATTGTTAATGTTTCTGAAATAAATGACAAAAATTCAAAAGGTTAACTTACCTTGAAGATATCTAGTTAAGGCTGTCATATTTTTAATCTGACACGTTTTTAACTTGTATAACTTAATGCCTAGATTAATGTTTGCATTTATTATTCATAATAACTCAAGTTTAGGCAAAATCCGAATATGGGGATTATCATTTCAATCTGACATTTCTTTTAACATGCTAATCTTACATAAATTAGCCTTCTGGCTTTGAGTATGTCAGAAGTCTGAAGGATTATCATAACCTAAAGTTATGAATAGATGACAAGACAATACAATAACACCCAAGACTTTCTTATATATTCAAATTCTTAATTTCAATTAAAAATGTGTATAAAATAATGAACCTTAAGTTAGGATAAGAAAGAATTGCGATTATCAGTATACCTCTATATTCTTTCTTAAGAGCTACATGGTTCTTAAACTTGTTTATAAAATGAGGAAGGAAAAAAAGAAGTAAGGCTAAGGAATAAAAATTTCCACTGATGATTTAAAAAAAAAAAATCCCCAAAATGTCAGTAGCTAATAATTCTGAAAAGTTCAAGAACCTATTAAAAATTAGCACTAATCATTAAAAATCATAAAAATGTTTACTTCAAATATTATGCCAAATTGTGTCCAATATTCATGTATTCAGTCAACAGAGACACTTTGTTTTCTTGATCTTGAAACTGTTCTGACGACTTAAGAAACTAGAGAAAAAGAAAAAATAGCAGCCCTACTAGTTTAAAAGCCACCAGCTTTCGGCTACCATTTAGCACATAACCATCAAAAAGTCTGTGGAATGTATACTTATGAATGATGCTCATTAGTAGAAATATTCTGAACAGCAGTAGTGTTATCAAGGCCCAGTAATGTTCCAAGGTAAGACTGTTCTCTAGGATCTAGCATTTGTTCAGGTCGGACTGGATGAACTATATTTGCAGGTTGAGGGGTAAGAGTGTATTTTTCCAGAAAAGCTAAATCAGCTGCACGTGGATAATCAGTTGACTGTGGCTGTGGTGACAGAATCTCATGAGAAGATGGTGGAAGTGTGGTAGTATGATGCACCAGGTCGCTTGGAGTGTCAGGCATCTGAACTGGAACCAATGTTACTGGAACACACACTTCAGCAGATACATTCTGTAACATAGTCTTGGCCTCTGGTTGATAAACTTTGGGCTGCTCCATATATTGTTTTGTTTCTGTTTGAAAGATTTTATCATCAGATGAATACTCTACTGGCAAGGACAAAAGTTTTTCCTCAGAAGTACTGAGAGGATCATCAGATTTTATTCCGTGAACGTGGTCAATATGGTATTTCAACTTGTCTTTCCGCTTAAACGTTGCATTACAATGCTGACAGTTGAAAGGTCGAGCATCAGAATGAATAACCAGGTGTTTTGTTAAGGTTTTTTTAATTCTAAAAGATTGATTGCAAATCTGACACTTGTATGGTTTTTCACCTGTATGAACAAAAATAAAATTGTAAAGTGCACTCATTTGATAAGATTATAATTTAAATAGCAAGGTCTCCAGCTGCATACCTGTAAGATTTTAAAAAGAACAACAATATTAAATTAAATGCTATCAAAAAAGGAAGATAGTATAGTAAAGTGATGAAAAGAACTAAACAGCAAAAAGATCTGGGCTTGAGTTGTGGCTACACAACTTACTAGCCAAACCTTAAGCAAGTTAACAACTTCTACTAAGCCTACTTTCTTCACCTGTAACATGAAATAATGGTAGCACTTAAATTAGAAACTGAAATAATACTAATCAGCACTATACCTGCCACATAGTGCTTAATAAACCTTAGATAATTATCATTATTGCTCATTTTATTCCCACCATAGCCTCCAAAAGTTTTGTTAAACTGAAGCACTTGATTTTCTTCTATCCAAGGAAGATAAAAATCATTAACAGCAACTCTGATCAACTTGGTTGTTTGAATCAGAATGAGAAGTAGTAATAATCATCTCTATCCCAATGTCAAAATAAGAAAAGTTGATGGGAAAGAATAAGGAGGCTAGATCAATTTTCAATATTCCTGAGTCAGGTTTTCATACTATAATTTTATTTGCTTTTTTATATATTTGCTTTTTTATATAAAGCATTAAAAAATCCTAGGTTAGCCAATGTGGTAGGCAGAATAATGATCCCTCAAAGATGTGCACATTCTAATCCATGGAAGCTGTAAACACATTACATCACACAGTAAATGAGACTTTGCAGATATGATCAAGGTTAGGATCTGAAATGAAGAGATTTATTGGATTTTGGAGGTGAGCCAAATATAACTGAAAGAGTCATAGGAAGTGCCTGATAACTGAAGAACAATGGCTGAGAGACCTGTGACAATAGAACTCAGCCCCAAATTGCTGGCCTTGAAAATGGAAGAAGGGAACCAGGCAGGACCCAGGTAATGTGGTGGACACTAAAAGCTGCCAAAGGCTCTTAGCTTGCCACTAGCAAGAAAATTGGAACTTTGGTCCTAGTCCTGTAACTCCAAGAATTCCATTTTGCCAAGAACCTCAAGAATTGGTAGACAGATTCTTCCTAAGAGAGCCTAGAGAAAAATACAACCCTACAAACACCGAGATATTAGCCCAATGAACTGCAAGTTCATAAATATGTATTGTTTAGGCTGCTAAGTTTGTGGTAATTGGTTACAGCATCAATAGAAAAGTAATAAATCCAAGCATGCTAATGTTGCAATAGATAGAAAGGCACATTTTAAAACCAAATGAGAGTATATATCTACTATTAACATGAGTTTGTTATCCTTATCTTCTTCAGCTCTCCATTTAAAACATAATCAATTCTTCTAGAAAATTAAAGACATAACTATCTTTGAGCTGAGACACTAATTTCAAATGATTATTTCTTAGGTATAATTGTTTAATATTTTGTAGTCCGTTAAAACTTTGAAAAACCATTGACAAAATTTATACAAATGGAGATGCTGGGAACCTGCTACTATTAGAGTTCTACTTGGTTCTAAGTCTAGGGCTTGAGGAAATCTCACTGGAATAAGAAGACTAAAGTTGAAGCTTTGTACTATCAAGATTCTGAGGGGTTAGGAGCCGGGGAGCGGAAGGAGAACAGAAAAATGAACCAAAATATCTGCCAGTTTCAAAGATCAACATTTGCTGGGTGAGACAGCTGGAGACCAGGGGTTGGGAGGCTAAAGGACTGATAGTTATTTCAGCATCTCCAAGGGTGCTGGGGAGAGAGAATAGAACTCAGGACTCTTCAAAGTGAGGAATGACAAAAGATACCATTCCTTTAGTAAAGACCTCAGAATATGATGAGCTAGAAGACATACCAGAAATAAAAAAGAAATAGAGCAAGCTCATTTCATACTTTATCTGCTTGTGAGAATAATATTAAATTTGTGAAAAACACATCAAGAGCTTCTATAATTTTTAATTCACAAAATCCAAAGTTCAATAGAAAATTACCAGGCATACCAGAAACAAGAACAAGTGATCAAATAACAAGAGAGGAAGAAATGGTAACAGATATACCCAAAAGCACTTTGTACTAAGGCTTTGTACTAAAAGCTAAGACTTTAATATCAATATGGTTAATGTTCAGAAAGAAGAAAATTTCACCAAGGAATTGGAATGTGTAGAAAAGAAAATTAGAAAAATCAAATAATTGAACATAACAATTCAATAGGTGGATTTAACAGCAAATTAGATGCAATGGAAGAAATTACTAGTAACATGAAAACTAGATCAATAGAAAATATCCAGGTAAAAGCATACAGAGAAATAGGATAGAAAATACAGAAAACAGCATGACAATGACATATGACAAAGTAAAATGGCCTAACATATGGATATTTGAATTCCAAGAGTATATAATAAAGCTACATTTAAAGAGAATATGACTGAAAACCTTCCAAAAAAAAGACAGACATCAAGTTGTAGATGCAGTAAGTTCCACAAGCTTCACAAAATATAAGCAACAAACTACAATAACAAAACATGAAGTCATACTACAGTTGTTATGGTTTAGACATAAGGTGTTCCCAAAAAGCTCACATGTGAGACAAAGCAATGAAGTTTAGAGGTAAAATGATGGGGTTATCAGAGTTGTAACCTCATCAGTGCATTTATCCACACGAATGGCAGGCAGGATGTGGCTGAAAGAGGTAAGTCACTGGAGGCATGCCTTTGGGTATGTATGTTGTCCCTGGTGAGCAGAGTTCCCTCTGCTTCGTTGTTGCCAAGTCTGAGCTGCCTTCCTCAGCCCTACTCTTCCACCATAATGTTCTGCCTCACCTCAGGCCCAGTGCTATAGAGTTGGTCATCTATAACTGAGACATTTCAAACTGTGTGCCAAATAAACTTTTCTTCCTCTAATTGTTCTCATCAGGTCTTTTGGTCACATCAACAAAAAAGCTGACTAACACAAGAGTAAAACTATTGAAAACCAAAGACAAAGAAGAATCCAAAAAAGAAAAACCAGTTGGGAGACATTTCTTTTAAGTGATCAACAATAAAAATGACAGTAAAATTTTCAAAAGTCAAAGAAGCTTGAAGAAGAGAAATGACATATTTAAAGTGCTATGACAAAATAAATGCTAATGTCAATTTATAGTGAGAAAAACTATCCTCCATAATGTAAAATAAAAACATTTTAGTTAAATAAAAGCTAAGAGAATTTGGTGTTTCTCATACAGAATGAAAATAGTACTAGGTGAACAATGGTAATGCAGGAAAGAATGAACAGTAAAGGGAAAATTTATGGTTAAATCTAAATAATATTTTCTTTTGAAACTAAAAAGTCTTATTGCTTCAAAATATCTATAAAACTAAAATACATATAACACACAAAAGGTACAAAAGATAAGGGTGTTACAAGGTTTTTGCATTGTCTGAAAAGTGATAATTTTAATTATTTTATTTATCTTTTCTAGAAGGTAAAGTAGACCCTGATTTAAGAATATGTATCATTATCTTCAGGGTAACCACAAAAATAATAAGAGAACACAGAGTTAACATGCTAAGTGAAGGTAAGAACACTAATAAAAATACTTGGATGACAGATTTAAATCTAAACAAAAGAAAAATCACATATAATTTAAAAGATATATATCTTAAATAAATGTCCTCAAAATGTTTGGAATGTGAGAGAAAAAATACGTATGCTATGACAGTATCCAAAAGAATGATGGTTAATTCTTATAAAGAGGGATATTTTATAATAGTAGTAAGGACTATTCAATAGAAAGTTATAACAAGTTGTATATATCAATTAGCTAACCTCAAAATATATAAAGCAAAAAAAAAAGGAATTAAAGGCAAAGCAGATAATTTACAATGAATATTAGAGATTTTAACATAGATCTCTCAGTAACTCATAAAAAAGAAAAAATAATAAGAATGTAGAATGTTTGAACAATTGAACATGTTCTCAGACAACAGTGAAATTAAGCTAAATATCTATAACAGGAATATGCTTAGAAAATCCTCAAATATTTAGGAATTGTATAAGGCAGTTCTAGGTAAAACATGAATAAGAGAAAAAAATTGGAATAAGTGTTAGAAAATATTTTAATGGGATTGTAGTGAAAATATGAAATACAAAGCTTGAGGTATTCAGTGAATCAAATCATTATGTAGAGCTTTACATAGAGTAAAAAACAAAGGTTAAAATTTAATAACTTAGGTATACACATAAAGAAGCTAGGACAAAACAGAAATGAAACAAAGTAAATAGAAGGAATATAAAAGACAAAGCAGAAATGAAACATACAACAAATCAACAAAGAAGAAAGATCAGTAAAACCTAGTGGTCTTTTGAAAAAATTAGTAAAAATCAATAGATCTCCAGAAAAAAAAGATTTACCAATAATGGGAAGGAAAAAAGGTTATACCAAAAATCCTATAATCATTAAAAAGATAAATAAAATACCCTGAATTCTGCCAATAGATTTGGAATTTTGGATTACACAGAATATCTTAAACTCAAAAAAGAAACTGAGTATCTGACAGCTCTATGACTATTAAGGAATCTTTAATTAGGCTGGGACATAGCTTGGTGGTAGAGCACTTGACTAGCATGCAGAAGACCCTGGGTTTGAACTCCAACACTGCAAAAAATCAAAACCTTTATCTAAATAAAGTAACTTGGAGGGATTTGCCAGAGACTTCTTCCAAATATTGACAATATGATGCCATTTTATACAAACTCCTCTAGGTACTTCAAAAAGATGTATTATTTCCCAAGTCATTTTTTTGAGACCAGTCTCAAAACAAAGCCTGCCAGGGACATTACAAGGGAAAAAATATAGGTAGTATGTCTCATGAACATAGAGAAAAAGGGACAAAGAGAGAAAGAAAAGAAAAAGAAAGAAGGAAAGAGAGAAAGAAAATCAAGTAAACAAAATGGATTCAGCTACACAGGGTAATACTCAGGAACAGGATGTTTTATCTTGAATTCATTATGATGGAGGAACAGGGTAATATATCACTAACAGGGTAATATAGCATGAATCAATCTGGGTTTATTCCAGAAATATAAGGTTTGACATTCAGAACTAAACATAACTTATCACATTAATAAAATTTTAAAAGGCTATATATAGTCAGAATTGACAAACCACATGTGATCATTTAATTTAAAACAAATATATCAATGACATGCAGTGAGAAAAGAATAGTCTTTCCAGTAAACATTGGTAGCACATCTAGATAAAAAGAATATTCATCCCTCCCTGATAATAAACAACAAAAATTCAAGATGCATAGATCCAAATGTGAAGGTTAAAATAAAGCTTCTAGAAAGAGACAACCAAAATTTCAATAACCTAGGGTCAGGAAAAAGTTTGTTTAAAAAGGAAAGAACATAACTATAAAAAATTTTGAAAAGATACATGATGTATTAAATTAAAATTCAGAATCTTTGTTCACTGGAAGATACCATTACTAAAGTGAAAAAATAAGTCATAGAGTAGAGTAAGATATCTACAGTATATATATCCAGCAATGGACTAATACAACTAATATAGAAAGAACCCCTACAAATGAATTAAAAAAGACAATCTGATTTAAGAAAATGGGAATAATTAATTATAATATGGATGTCCACATGGCCAGTAATAATATAATTCTGGGGAGGTTTCGACATCATCACTCATCACAAAGATGCGAATAAAAGCTATTTTCAAATAAAGCTATATATCCATCAGGTGAACTAACAAAAAATATGAAATGCTGGTGAAATTGTGGAGCAACTAGAATTCTTACACTGCTAGTGGTAGTACAAATTGACCCAATTATCTTAAAAAACCTGTTTAAGTAATAGCTATCCTATGTGCCAGGAATTCCAGGGTCAGGTGTCACACTGGAGAAATTAATGCCTATGTTTAAAGAAAAACATGGACAAGACTGTTCAAAGAACTCAGCAAATACAAAAGCAAGCTTCCTTCAGAGTAGAATGGGCAAAATAAAGTATGGTATATTCATATGATAAAAATAAACTACTCATCAAAGTATCTCACAGACACACTATTGAGTAAAAGCCAGACCTCAAAAAAACAAAAGTACACGCTATGTAATTCCATTTATATGAGCTTAAGCAAACACAACTAATTTTTGTTGATATACATCAATAGTCATTATCTTTGCAAGGAGGGGCCAGTGCGATGATTCTGGGGTCCTGGTAGTATTCTACATGTTGATCTGAGGAGTGGCTACATTGACATGTTCATTATAAAAACTCATTGAGCTGTCCATTAAGATTTGTACACTTTAGACACTATACTATACAACACAAAGATCTTATAAAGACAATTTACCTTGAATTTTAAAAAAAATCAATGAAGGCTAAAATCTAGTTCCAGATTTGTATCAGTTTGTGCCAATTTTAACTAATGTATTACTGTTTCAACAAGACAACCATTGAAGAATATATATAATCACACAAGTAAAACATGTATGGATGAGAATAAGCCACAGAGAAGAAAAACTTTCCAAGTTCTAAATAATGATATTCAAAATTACTGAAACTTTTAGAATACAGAATAGAAGACCACAATATTGCTTATTCATATGAACTCCAATATAATAAGTAGAGATCTTAATGAGGAAAATTATTTAACTAGGAACAAATATGGACATATTTTACTCCTGAATGACTACATCAAAGTATATATGAAGTACCCATTAAGTCTTACCTGAATGTGTCCGAAAATGCATTTCCAGACTTGATTTTCCTTTAAAAATTTTCTTACAAACATCACATTGATGAAAGGTTGCTTTATATCTAAGAAAACAAAAATGTGTGCAGTTTTTGACATAATTTTTAATAACAATGAAAATAAGTTTCAACTTTATAACTGTACATATAATTATCATATTAATAAAGCATAGAACTCTATAGAAACATGGATACTTTTAAGTATGGAGCTTGTCTCTGGTTCTTAATCCTCCAGTTATATTTTAAAGAATCTATAAAAAGAGGTCCTCAGATTTTCAACTATTTTAAATCACTTTTTAATATCAGCTATTTAAATATGTAAAGAAAAATTAATAGGGACAAAAACAGATAATGGTGGGCTAAAGGAAAGAGCAATTGAGTACAAAGGTACATGGCAGTAACTGGTTAAGGAACTATTCTATATTCTGATGGTAATGATTATATGACTTGCAGAACTATTCTCTAAAAAGAAAATTTCACTTTATGTAAATTAAAACATTAAGAAACAAATATTGAGGCTGATTAGAAACTGCAGCAATCTCAAAGTTCACATTCATCAAAAAGTTGACATTGCTCTCATCATTTCACTTAATAAATATTTGATATTTGAACTTATGAATCAAATAAATTTCAAGGAATGAAATACTTGCCCTTTTTTTAATCATAGACATAAAACTATAAATTGCCCAAAAGTTAACTTAGTAAGCAGCATTATGTAGTGCCTCAGAGTATTTCTGAGTTAAGCAACCTCAAATTTAAACTTTAATTGTGAGGACTAAGATACTTGCACAAAGTATCATTTAAGTGGAGTCAATGTCTACCACCTCTTACTCTTTCAATTCAGTGAAAACAAGTACGAAAAATATATGCCTTGCTCAATTCTTTAAGGTCTATAAAGAAGCTATGATAAACTAGAAAAAAAAAAAAAAAAGCTTATTAACCTATTCCCAAAAGCTCTAACTATTCCTCAACCAAGACTCAGCCTATGTAGCAATTATGAGAAGTTTTGCTTTTTCACTCACTTTTGCCACACTTTCTCTCCAAGGTGCACACTTTTATAATGAACAGTGAGATGATCCCTACGACCAAAACATTTTCCACATTCTTCACACTGATGAGCCTTTTCACCTAAAAATAAAGTTCCAAATGCTTTGATTATAATATACATTTCAGTGTGTTTTTCCCCCCATAAATAAATGACCAAACAATAAGATCTCATGGTAGGAAATAAACCAAAAAAGTAAAGCCACCTATTATTTTGGGCTATTTCCTTTATATTCCTTTCTTAAACATCTTTCCTTAGGGAATCTATATTAAATTTCATGGATGTGAGTCCTTTTTCTGCTTGGAAAAGAAATTAACAGCCTTCTGCTGTAGATTTCAAATCTTACCTTTCAATGTAAAAGAGCAAGATAAATGAAATTACTTTAAAACTCAGAATATTTTTTAGTTATTTATATATAAATATATATGTTTGGATAAGAAACACCTCAAATGAACATGTTACATTGAAATGAGGTGGTTTTACTCTTTATAAAAAGGACCTGAACATTTTCAGACCTTTGTACTTTGCTTTTAAAAGATTTTTCATCTGTGGGATTTCTTAGTTTTGCAATGAGTCAAAATGCAAATATAATGGAAAATCCTAGGTGACTTCCTAGTCTTACATTTAGCTAAAAATACTTGGTCTTTAAAAATCACTGTCTTAGGCGGGCATGGTGGCACACACCTGTAATCCCAGAGGCTAGGGAGGCTGAAGCAGGAGGATCTAGTGTTCAAAGCCAGCCTCAGCAAAAGCGAGGCACTAAGCAACTCAGTGAGACCCTGTCTCTACATAAAATACAAAACAGGGCTGGGGATGTGGCTCTGTGGTTATGTGTCCCTGAATTCAATCTCTGGTACCACCCCATCTCCCTCCCCCAAAAATCACTGTCTCAGTACCAGCAGGCAATTAATGCATGTGATCTCTAGAATGAGTAATTCCAATGAAAAAGTCTTTAGAACTTTAATACCTCTCAAAAGTGAAGATAACTGCCAAACACAGTGGTGCATTCCTGTAATCCCAGCAACTTGGGAGGCTTCGACAGGAGGATCTCAAGTTCAAAGCCAGCCTCAACAATTTAGCAAGGCCTTAAGCAACTGAGCAAGATCCTGTCTCTAAATAAAATATAAAAAGGGCTGGGGAAGTGGCTCAGTGGGTGAGCTCTCCTGGGTTCAATCCCAGGTACCAAAAAGTGAAAAAAATAAAAAATTACAAAAAAAGTGAAAAAAACTGCAACCTTCCTCACTAATATCATTTAAGAAAATAATTATTATTTGTTGTATACTTTATATTTAAATTATGTTTATTATAATAATCACCTGTTCTACTGTGCTCATAGAGATGGCTCTTTCCCATTATTGTGCTCACATAGTTGACTCTCTTAGCACTTCCTGAACATCAATCTAAGAGGAAAATATGAAAGAAATCCCCAGAATGTAAAAATTATAAATACAGTATAAAGATCTGAAATTGATCAGGATTATTAAAGTTCTCTTTTCCAAAGATACTTTCAAAATTCAATATTATATAAATGTTAACACACAATTACAATCATTTTAAAACACCAAAATTTTGCTATTTCTCAAATACAATCAAAGTGGGAAATATTATGGTCTCTCCATTTGGGGACAAGCCAATAGCAATTATTCCACATATCAACATGATATGCAAATTGCAAATTTTGAGAATTTATTTAAAATTAAATTTTAAATTACACTTTGTAGTCACAAAGGGTAACCAAATGTATGATTAAAATTTCAGTGAATGTCATACAATTACTTCTTTCAGATGCTTCTTTCAGAAAGGTTTTTAGAATCAGCATTACAAATAAGTAATCAACATATGCCAAATTATTAAAACAACAGCTAATGTAAATATGATGTATTATTATTATTTTAAATAATTTTTTAAATTGTAGATGGACACAATATCTTTGTTTATTTTTATGTGGTGCTGAGGATAGAACCCAGTGCCTCACACACGCGAGGCAAGCGCTCTACCACTGAGCCACAATCCCAGCCCCCAAATATAATGTATTATGATGTTCGTTTTAGGTATTATAAAATTCTGGAAATAGAAATACAAAATATAGCCTACCTGAATGTATTTTTTTGTGCTTTGTAAGGTGGTCATGACGAATAAATGTTTTTCCACATTCATCACATTCATATCTTTTGTCATCATGATGTACTCGTAAGTGAAGCCTATAAAGAAAACAACTTGAATGCCACTGAAACTGGTGACAAATACTTGAAAATGAAAAATGATGAATAAATCATGAAAAATGGGTTGTCTACCCAACCACTCTCAAACCCTATTTGCCCTTTATCCTGACTTTCAGAGCCTTTCTCAGTCTTCTGTTGATTGACCCCAGGGTTCTATTCACCTCTTCCAAAAAAGCATTTTAACATTTGCACATGCTTAAACCACTTCTGGATAATATTTCTTCCCAACCTGTTAGATCTTAAATCTACCTCATTGAATCTACCAAATATCTGGGGTTGTTACCTGACTGGTCTAGTCTTAGAAACATCAAAAGGAGGAATATTTCAGGAATTAGAATCAGACAAATAGGGTAACTGTACAAGTGACTAAGCATATGATAAATAGCAAATAACAGCAAATAATGGAAGATTAATACTATTCCAGAAGATAACTGATACTACTTACAAATTGATAGTTGAGAATTTACTGTATTTTAAAAGAAATGAACATTATGAAAATTACACTTTACCATTCTTCACACTAGTTGAAAACATGGGACTCCTTTTATAGTCATTCAAACCCAGATTATAAGGGTTTAGATTACTAAAATTCATTTAACTTGAATATTTTTATCCCTACAATCTACTACATATACATATAGTGTGTACATATACATATATCTCCTAGTAAAATGAATAGCTTTCCCATTCAAGTTGCCAAAATAAGTGTTGATTCTACCATAACTAAAATCAGTAATCTAAGTGGATAGCATCTAAAGGAAAAACAGTCTGTCTAAATTTAAGAGGTAAATAATAAATGAAAGTATAAACACTAAAGCCTTAAAGATTAAAATCCTAGAAACCTTTGATAAAAATTATAGTTATACAAGCATTTCCAAAAAGTCGTTTTATATCTAGAAAAAATATTTTCATAAATGTCAAATGAACAATGAAGTAACACTGAATGCACAGAAGGCTTTCTAAAATTGAGAGTTCTAGAGTTTTTAAATTAACCATGTTTTTATACTAAAGATATTCTTCTATAATAAAGAATGAAGACATAGGGCTGGGAATGTAACTCAATGATAGAGCACTTGCTTAGCATGCTCAAGGTTGGATCCTTAGTACCATGAAACAAAACAAAAAACAACACCAAGTTTGAAAGAAAAGGGTTCCAAATAAATTTTCATTCAAAGAAAATAAATACTAAAATAATAACTTAGTAAAACCTTCAGTAAATCCTTTCTATAAAGGATTCATAAAGAATATTATTAAATATTTCTTTATTGCCAAATATAGAAAGAATGTAGATAAATATTAAAAATTGTAGAGAAAAAAACTATTCAGTAAAGTTTCTTATATAACTTTACATATCATGTTTAGAAATATTCAACAAAGAAATTATAAGAAAGAACTAAAATGGAGATGTAATTTTATCTTACCTCACATAGGGAAAAATAGTTTTACTTACCTGTATGAGCTTCCATGACGAAAACTTTGTCCACAAATACTACAAAGATGGGGCTTTTCTCCACTATGGATTCTCAAATGTTCTTTCAAAGTAGTTCTGTATTAAAAATACATAAATTTAAAGTTTTATTATATACCTATGTATATACTACAGATTTCTAGAAAGATTAGTAGAATGGTATACAAGCTAACAGGTATTATAGCAATTCTTTTTCCTACAATATTTTCACTTTCTACTGAACTATTCTCAGCAGTACACAAATATGTTTATGTCTTTCTTCTTAAAAAATAAATTTAAAACATTAACTGTGGCATTCTCTGTTATTGAAAAATTGTAAGTAAAAAATGCTCAATTATCACTACTGAATTAGGTAAAATTTATGTGGATTTTGGTGGAGAAAATTTGAAAATATTTAATATTTAAGGAATTCAGTTTATTAGTTTTTCCTTCCAAATGTGTGCTCATTACTTGTTAAAAAAATTTAATGCAAAGAAAACAATACAGGTGTTACTGACTTTCAGGTACTGATGTATAAAAGAAACCTATATAAAGGATATAATTTTTGCTATTCCTAAGTTTTTCAGTCCCACTAACCTGGATGGGTTAGTGTGTGACCATTACAGCTCCAAGTAAACCACAACTAGCAGTCCTTTTAATTCTAACATACAGAATTTGCCCATATACTAAAGTGATAAGTAAAGATGGACATGTTATTTATAAAGGGAAAAGAAATGAAAGGCAAATGAGACTGAACTTTGCAGGCTTCTGGCTGTCACTACTACTATTATTTCATTCCTGTTATCTAGTGAGTTTAAAGGGTGAATATGAAATGAAAGTTGAGCTCCACCACCAGATGGTGCACTTCCACAAGGACCACCAACACTTGACAAGTGACAGATCCAGCTTTGTGGAAAATACTCCCCAAAAGATAACTAGACTTCTACCTATTAAGTAGTTACAGTAAAAAGATAGAAAAATTATCTTTGTTTTTCTTTTGACTTATTTGCTTTTTGTTTTTACAGAAATATCTGAAAGTGGAAAAATTAATTTATAGCCCATACAACAGTCTGTATTTTTTCAATTTATAAATATAATTTTATAAAATGTACTGATTTTTCTATTCCTCAATCATATCCATCTATTACTTCAAGAAAATGACATTTATCATTACTTTAGCCTATGAAACTTTCACATCCTGAAGAGTGTATAAAATTTATATGTACTGCTTAAAAATAGTATTAAGTATATGTGCAGGTTAAGACTTAAACTATTACTTGCTTGTCCCTTAAAATGCCTCCATATGCTTCTCCTAATCTCGTCCTTCTCCTCCATCCTCAGAAATAACCCTTCCCTTTTGTTGTTTTATTCTGAAGATAGCCCCAAAACAACATTTCTGTGAAATGAATTAAGTATCCTCAATTAAATCAAGCAGAAGGGTATGAAGATTAGCCTTTACATTATATTAGCATACAGAGGTTCTAAAGAGAGTGAATACAGGCAAGAAGCCAGACCTCCTCCAGCACTCTGTTCCCTAGTTAAAAGATAAACACGCTAGCAAGAAATCTAAGCAATGACAACCCTCAACAAATCTTAGACCACACTAATACCAATATGTACTACCCATTACATATGTTGCATATCTGACATCTTGGTATCTTCATGTACCACCCTCCTGTCAATACCTTTTGCTTATCTCCTGTGTTACCTTTTCCTGTAGCCCTTGTCTCCCTCTTTGTGAGATTATTCTTGCATTTTGGTAGTATATACCCGTATAAGCTCATGAGAAACAGTACATTAAAAGCTGTTTTTTAAGACCATGAATATGTGTCAAATTCTATTCTCAGATGCAATTTTTTAAAGAATTGTAGATTGGGATTATTTTTTTTTCCAGAATTTTCAAAGTACTACTACATCATCTTCCTTCCAGTGTTACTGTTGAGAAAAGTCTGAGTAATTCTATTCAATGTATGTGACCCTCACCCACCAAAAGCATGTTAAAAGTTTCTCTTTGTCCCTGGTGCTCTGAAACATCAGTAATGTATATTTTTATCTAATGACCTAAGCATTTGCTGGGTCATTTCTATCTGGCAATTCATATCCTTCAGTTCAGGATATCATTTTGCATTATTAAAAATAAACTTCCAGCCCTCCATGTTTTTCTATTCTTTCTGAAATTCCTATTCAGATCTGGATTTGCCTGGCCTTCTAATGTTCTAATTTTTATTTTTTATATTTCTGTACCTTTTTTCCTCTACTATTTATCCGTCAGCACTCCCACTGAGATATATACTTTGGCCATCATACTTTGAATTTTTGGATTTGATTTATTAGTGATCCTTTCCTACAGCATCCCACTCTTATTTAATGGATTCTATATCTTCAACTGGGGAAACAATTAGTAGTTGTTTACTTTTTTTTTTAAAAAAAGGTTACTTTTTCCTTCATAATCTGTTTCCTTATAGTCCTTATTTTTTTTTCTCGATTTGTGTCATAATCTATTTTCCATGTTAAAGGTTTTCTTTCCTTTGTCTTGTAATTCTCGACTATCTGCTCATGATTAAGTGATGGGGACAAGATATTGGCAGGAGAAGCCCTCTGGCTCACTCCTTTCAGCAATCAGAAGGCATTCAATCACATAACAATATGGCACATTCCAGTCCTGTAATCCTCTGTTGGGAGAGGGGCTGATGCCCAAGAGAAATGGCACATTTGGTCTTTGGAAGTGAATCTAATAATCTACCTTCTAAAACTTTCAAAGTATTTACTCTAGTGCTTTGATCTGTCCCTCCTTCATTAGAGTTCCAGTGGTACTCAATCTGCTAGTTCCTCTACTTTGTGTGGATTCTGTGACAAACTAGGTTTTTTTTCCATTTCTCCCATGGCACTTTGGGATTTGTCTGCTAAGTCAGTTACCAGTGATTCACCTGCTATATAGCTTTTAAACCTGAGTTGCCTTGCTATCTTTCTCTTCTGTCTTTGTAGCTGTCTTTAAAAAGCAAACATAAAGGCTTCAGTGTATTTTAGTGGATTTCAAGAAAAGAAATGTATGTTAAACCAATCATCTAAACCTGCAAATCCTGACTCTATATCATTAGCTACAATATTTCATATAATTTCTTCTTTTTTCCTTATATTTTAAACTAAAGCAGAATTCGGCTATTTTCTGTCTTGAGTTACTCTACACTTCATAAGCCAAATTCATAATTATTTTTAAATAAAAGTGCTAACATTTGTGTATACATTACCTTTCTCGTACTGATTTTCCACAAATAAAGCAAGTCCATTTTCTTTTTCCACCATGAGTACATTCTATGTGGCGTTTCAAATTTCCAGTGTCATTGAACTGACGTCCACATATATCACATGGAAAAGGACCTAAAAATAAAGAAATAATAATATGCATTTAAAGATAGATACTAAGTTAATTTTAATAGGTATGCTATAAATTTATGCCTACCACTATCAGTACATATGTCAGAATATGTTAGTTACACTTATTGGTTCACAGTTTTTTTTTTCCCCTCTTCTTCTTTTTTAGATTGTTTATTCCTGGAAGGCAAGTGACAATCATTTCCACAGCCCTAGAATCAAGTAGAGGGTTTGTTAAGTAATAGACATAATAAATGCTGAATGACTAATGTGTTCATAAATTAAAATGGCCAATTCCTAATTACTAATTTGAAATCAGACTGAAACAAAGTAGACAATGCCACATACTAAATTTCTGTGAAAAGTAGGTAATAAGAGACTTTGAAAGGATAAAAAACACTTTTACGGGAAGAGATCATGATTTGGAAATACACTGCTATTCCTAACAAGTTTTTAGTGATACTGAGTAAAGTGAAAATAATGTGGTACATTTCTATTTAGTCCCACAAAATAAACCCAAACTTGCCATAGTAATATTGACCTTAGCTGGATTCCAAATTTCACCATGATTTTATCAAATATACAACTGGAGAGAATAAGTATCCCTCAATATCAAGTTCAAAGGAAGAAAAAGAATGTGAAAAGAAGCACAGTAGTTAATGCTCAAGAAAGCTGCATATTGGCTTTGAAGTCTGGCACTTCACTTCTACATCATGCCATACCTACTAACTCACTAAGTCCCAATTTTTCAATTCTGTGAACATAATATTCAAATATTATTTCAAAGTTACCTTAAGTGGTGTATTTGTTGCTAAGTTTAAATTTTTATAGGTTTTTCACACCTATAAATCTGAAACCCTGGGACAAAATGGGTTAACATTTTTATTTTTCTCCTCGTGAATGTCAACTCTTATTAAAAATCGTATGAACTAACCAACCATATGTAAAACATTTGTTTGAGCATAGTGTTACAACATAGTGATTAATTTAATTGTCTGACTACCCATTACAGTGTAATTTAATTTGGAAGGAACAGTACATCCAGGTTCTAACACAGAGTTAATCATTTATTTAGCAATTATTCAATAAACATTTATTACCTAAATGTTCAATGTACTTCCCTTGGATATTTTTCTCCATGAACTTTAGTTAGCAGGTTAGCTAAACCTTACTACCTTATAGTATTTATGGAATACCTCTCCCTAAATATATGCTGAGGCTTAACAGAAAAATAATCTTTTCATAAGCCTGAAAAAATTTTTCTAGTTCAATCCCTTTATAGGAATTTCTGTAAACAACACTAACACTTGCTCAGTTTAGTATGCTTATATACTAGGACGCTTTCATTGATGAGAAAGTAATAATTATAAAACAATTACTTTAATTTGTAAGTTCTAATACTTAATAAAAGTTTCAATAATCGGGAACAGGAAAAAGAGGTGGAAGCAAATATGTTGGTTATAAAATTTACTTAGTTTTGCCAGGATGTTCTACAAAAAACATTGTTTTTTTTCAACTGTTTTCATTTCAAAAAGAAGCCTAGAGAAAACTATTTTTCCTGAAACTAAAGTCTAAAAGAGTTTTTCACATGCAACTTCCAATTATAGAACATGTCTCCAACTACAGATTTAGTAACCACAAAAACTATTTCCATATGATGTTTCCTTAGAATTTTAGATGAAATACTATCAAAGAACAATTTAGTAAAGGTGACTTGGAGAGGGTTAAGTAAAGACATAGAAAAAGAATTCTGTGTACACTAGCTCTGTGTATTAGAATCACAAAGATTAAGCATGCCTTATTTTGCGACAGACCCTTGAAACTATCTGAAGAGAGATTCTTTCCCAGACTATATTTCAGGTCCTTCAACAGTTTTTTTTTAAATGACATGACTTTAAGACTCTATATCACTAAAATTACCTCACTCTACATTTGTCAATATCCATCTAAAATGCAGTATCCAAAAATGAATGTAATTTTCCAGCTCAGTTCAAAACCACTTATACTATTTGTACCTAATTCTGAAAAATACACATTTATTAACATAGTGTAACACTATAGTGGTTTATGTCAGTCTATTTGTTCATACTGTGCCTTTGCCTAAAAAAGACTTTGCTATTAAGACCATTTATAACATGAGAAATTTGGATCATGTACCACATTGGTTTTTCAAGACTCAATGAGTAAAAGTCAGGTCATTCTCATAAGTCTACAATTTTGTATTTATTCTTAATCTTATTTATTTTGGCCTATTTTGTAATATCCAGAATTTTTTCTTTTTAGTACAACAGACCGAACCCAGGACCTTGCGCATGCTAGGCAAGTGCTCTACCACTGAACTACATCCCCAGTCCTCTTTTTAAAATTTTTTATTTTGAAAAAGACAGGATATCTTACTAAATTGCCAAGGCTGACCTTGAACTTGTGATCCTCCTACCTCAGCCTCTTGAGTAGTTGGGATCACAGGCATGTGCCACTGCACCCAGCTTTAGTTTTTTAATATATTTTTATTTTTAGGTATATTAAGTACCCCTGCCAGCTTTATGCCATGTGTAAAACCATTTACCTAGATTGTTTTTATTTACTGTAAAGGAATTTTTACTCAAGAATTGTTAATAAAAACACTGAATAGGACAGGATAAAGGCTTCCACCTGGGATAACAATAATTCATTTATGATATTAACTGTCACAAATGTATCAAACTATAGCCCCATCTAGACCATGGTCTCCATCCTGGCCATGGCATTAGGCAAAAAATTCATCAAGTACAATATTTAATTTCACATATGTTAAGTTTACATCATTCCTTGAAAAAAAGTTTTTTTATAAAACAAAAATGCTTCATTCCAACCATTCATGAACCTATTGAATAATCAAGAATGAATTACTGCTGGGCACAGGGCCATGCACCTATAATTCCAGCAGCTCAGGAGGCTAAAGATGGAGGATCAAAGACAGTCTCAGCAACTTGGTGAAGTCCTAAGCAACTTAGTGAGACCCTGTCTCAAAATAAAAAATAAAAAATAAATAAATAAAAATGGCTAGGGATGTGTCTCAGTGGTTAAGTGTCCCTGAGTGTAATCCTGGTACAAAAAAAAAAAATGTTTATGACCCTGAACACATTTGCTACCAAAACCAAACCAAAACAAAAACCATCACATTTACTAATCTGCAAGAACTGCAGCATATACAGTACTCCTCCAAATCTGTATGACTTTCTTTCGCTAATTTAATACCCAAAGTTCACTAAGAGTGATTCACAGTCTCCCCAAATGAAACAGGTAAAAAAATCTAACAAAATGTGTACATATCTACATGATTTCTGTCAAATTAAAGAACAACTAAATAAATGGAGATATGGTCCATGATCAGGGATAGGAAGACTTGATATAGTAAGAACAACAGCACTTCACAATTTGGCCCAAGATTTAATGCAATCCCAATCAAAACCCAGCAAATTATTCTTTGGGTATCAACAAATTCTTATATTTATATAAATAGAGGGGAAAAAAATAGCCAACAGAATAGCCAAAAGAATAGCCAACACAACACTGAAGGAGAAGAACAAAGTTAGAAAACTAACACTACCTGACTTCAAGACTTAACTATGAAGTCAAGGGAGTATGGCACTGGCAGATGAAAAGACAATTACATCAACAGAAAAGAATAGAGCCTAGAGTCACATAAATATGATCAACTGATATGACAAAGAAATGAATGGTACACAATGGAGAGAAGTTGATCTTTTCAATAAATGGTGCAGGACAACTGGTCATTCATGTGCAAAAATTTTTTTTTTAAATTAGTCTAGACATAAGCCTTATACTCCTTGCAAACATGAACTCAAAATGGATCACAGACCTAAATGTAAAATGCAAAACTATAAAAATCCTAAGAGGGGGCTGGGATTGTAGCTCAGCGGTAGAGCGCTTGTCTCACATGCGTGGGGCCCTGGGGTCGATCCTCAGCACCACATACAAAGCAATAAAAAAATAAAGATATTGTGTCCATCTACAACTAAAAACATATTTAAAAAAAAAAATCCTAAGAGACAGTGGCAAAAACCTAGATGACTATGGATTTGGCAATGGCTTTTAGACATGACACCAAAGGCAAATCCATCAAAGTGTAGATAAGCTGTATTTATTAAAATGAAGAATTCTTTCTGTGACCGATACTGTTAATATAATGAAAAGACAAGCCACACATTTGGAGGAAATACTTTGAAAGAAATATCTCATAAGGGACTATTATCCAAAATATACAAAGAACTCTCAAAATCAACAATAAATAAAATAAAGGACCCAATCAAAAATTGGGCCAAAGGTCTAGTAGACATCCATCACATCAAAGGTGTACACAAATAGCAAACAAACATAAAAAGATGCTCCACATCCTACATAATCAGGAATATAAATTAAAACAACAAGGTACCACTAAACACCTAGTACAATGGCCAGAATTCACAACACTGACAATACTAAATGCTGTTTTATGGTTTCCATTTAGAAAGTCCTCCAGAGGCCCACATGTTGAAAACTTGGTCCCCAGTAAAGTAGTGTTTAGAATTGGGGCTTTGGAATATGACTGATCATGATTCCGTGGATTAGTCCACAGGATTCCTAATTTGGTGGCATTTTTGGAAGGTGGTGGAAACTATAGGATTGGCCGTCACAGGGGGAAGTAGGTCACTGGGGGTATGCCCTGGGAAGGGTATATCTTGTCCCTGGATCCTTCTTCTCTCTCTGGTTCCCAGTAGCTATGAGATGAGCAGGTTTGCTCCACCATGCCCTTCCACAATTATGTACTGCCTCACCACAGGTCTACAGCAATGGAGCCAGCTGACAATGGGCTAAAACCTCTGAAACCATGAGCCAAAATAACATTTTCCTCCTTTGGGTTGTTTTCTCGGATATTTTGTCACAGCAATGAAAAGCTGACTAACAGATGGTAAGGATGTGAAGTGACAAGAATTCTTTCATGGCTGGTGAAATGTACAATGGTACAGCCATTTGGGAAAACAGATGGTGGTGGTTCCTTACAACTAACTATAATCTTAACATCCAATACAGTCCTCACGCTGCTAGGAATTTATCCAAAGGAACTGAAAACTTATGTCCACACAAAAGTTTGCACACAGATATTTTTAGCAACTTCACTCATAATTATGAAAACTTGGATGTTCATAAGTTGTACAAATGTACCATTTTGGTGGGAAATGATAATAACAGGGATGCTATGCATATGTGGTGGCAGGGGGTACAATGGGAAATAATTACTTTAAAAAAATAATGACTTTTAGAAAAAAGAGATTGCTTCAACAGTCCCCTCCAGCATGATGTAATAATAAATAATTGCCATTAGTGCTTTAAGAAAAATTAACTTCCTTACCCAGATGAAACTTTTCCTGATGCTTCAACCGTGCAAACCGCGATTTAAAATGTTCTTCACAATAGGTACACTTAAAAGGTTTATCTTGAGAATGTAAAATCATATGTTCTTCCAAATGTGGCCTTCGAGTAAAAGATTTCTTACAAATCTAAATAAATGTATATAAAGTGCAAGGAAACCTGAATTAAAAACTAAAGTACAAGCTCAAAATGAGGAAAAAAATATATAAATTCAATTGAGAAATTTCTGCAAAGAGAAAACTTACCAAAAGTACGATCAAATTCTGTGAAGGAAAAAACTTTGCAGGAATTACCTAACAAATTAATCAGCTATAAATCTAGCTGAGTTTCAACTCCTCATATGTCTAACAGAGCTATATAATAATTTTACTTGCTTAATTCTAGACAGTAATTTCTTAATTCAACATATATTTTAATTCTTAATTTCAATATATATTTTAAACAATTTATGTATCAGGAATAAAAGGTTTTATCAGTGCTACCATACATTTGATTTGGAAAATGAACAAGAAATCACTGAAAAATAACTTTTAAATTTTTCTCTTAAAGTGGCCAGAAAGAAGAAACACAACTTTTAAAGAAATTTAACATACATCAGAAATAGAGAAAGACAGGCTGTTGCAACAACAATGTAACATATAAAGCACAAGGCTAATTCACAGAATTTACTTAACTCTCACAATAATCCTATGAATTATCAATATCATCATTTTATAGCTACAGATGATGAACTTAGTAAGGGGAAGACATCATCTTATGTAGATTCAAATAACAACTTGAATTTCTAGAAACAGAAACCAGAGGGTAAGAATACTGAGAAATTTGCTATGTATATAAATTGAATCCTTGTCATAAAGAAAAATAAATAAATAAATAAATAATATGAAATATTAAACATACTCATCTAAATACTCAAAAAATATTTCAGGAGTGTAACAGAATAAATTTTCCTACAAATTCCTTGCTACTTGTCCCACAAAAAAATGAAGTGTAATTCCCCTCCCCTTAAATTTGTCCTGGTTGTATGACTTGTTTGATTATGTTGTTTTCTGTGGTAGACCTGATGATATGTGACTTCTGAGGCTACACTATAAGAGCTTTGTAGTTCTTACTAGGCTTCTCAAAATATACAGTATAATCAGTCTTAGAACCCAGCTACTATCCTAGAAGGAAGTTGAAGCAGCCTCCTGAAAAGAAGAATGGACACTCCAGGTCATTGGTGCATTCCTGCTGAAATCTTAGTTGTCAGAAAACACCAAGTTGCCAGCCAGGTGATTGAGTCACTCTGGAAATGGCCCCAAATCAAACCAGTCCAATCACCACCTAAAAACAACTGAACGACTTTCAACTGACACCTAAGAATTACCTAGTAAAAAGCTCTGCCCCAAATTTGGATTCCTGCCTCACAAAAAGGCAAGACACAACAAAATTGTCATTTTAAGTACACTAAATTTTAAGGTGGTTTATTATGCAGCAACAGATAACTACAAATGGGAGGAAGCAACTCTAACACTTTAACTCTGCAAGAATAATATATTCAACATAGATAATATATTCAACTGTAAATATTTGGTATAGTGATTTCAATATGAATAAAAACTAGGATTTCTACTCGGATCTATCATCAAAAACTAACTCATGGGCTGGGATTATGGCTCAGTGGTAGAGGGCTTGCCTTGCCTGCATGAGGCACTGGGGGTTTGATCCTCAGCACCACATAAAAATCATTAAATAAAGATATTAAAAAAAAAAAACTAACTCATACCAGAGTTAATTTACAAAAACCATTAGACAAATTTTATAAAAAAGAAAGATCCTAAAAGTGAGAGAAGTTCACTTCTGTTACTTTAAAATCTAGCCTAGCATGAGTAACCCCCCCACACCCAAGGACCTGGGTTTGATCCCCAGCATTGCAAAACAAACAAACAAAAAACCCTAATTACCTTTCTCTCCCAAAAGGCAACATTATATTTACTTTGTATTTCTAATACAAATTAAAAACCCTTACATCACATTTCCAACTTTCACTCTTAGTCTTCTTGATGGAAATAAATTCTTGTGCATTTTCAGGATGAAATCTACCAAAAAAAAATAAAAATTATTAGGAAAAGATTATACTAATTAAGTCAATATTCCCTACTAATCTGTTAACTGTAATTACAAGAATCAGGCACTGATTTCTTCTTAAAGTGACAGGCATCTCTGGTAAGAATATAGATTATCATCATCATTTTAACAAATTTATATATATACCTCAGTTTACACAGAAATAAAAAATAATTCTAACCATATTTAAAATACATTCAGGAACCCTAGGCATTTATAGATAACCTGCAAAGTAATTCATTAGATTTTTTTTACTCCAGATTTTAGTAAATTTATTTTTTTAGTTAATATGCAATACTATTAAATATTCTCTCACAATCTTTCACACATTAAATATGTAAAAAAAATCTCTACAATTCTAAAACCACATATTTCTGAAGACATTCTTATCCAACCCCAAACGGAAAACAACATAATCAAAATGCTCTACCTTAAAATTTGTTATAGACTATATTCGTGTTTCAACACCAAAAAACCTTATCTTAATAACATAAACAAAAATATGAATGAATTAACATTTGTTGCTCTTCTTAATCTGTAGTCTGCAAAATATTAAGCAATGAAAGAATTAGAGACAAGCACTTTTTTAGTTTACTACATGTTTACATTACAAAGCACACACTATATATAATAGAAGCAAGATAATACTTGCCTCTTAACATGCTTGGCTAAAGTCTTCTTGCTTGCATGAAGTTTATTACAATAAGGGCACTTGTGCTCCTTCTTATGAAATTCTGTTTCATTACTGTGCTTCTTTCTGTGAACAGTTAGGTTAGACTTTGTCGAATAACGCTGGTGACAAATATCACACTCAAAGGGCTTCTCACCTGTGTGCACACGGGTGTGGCTTTCATATTTCCCTACCAAAAGATAGAAATTAAAATTAAATTCAGCACATATGCTACATTGTGAATGAAATCTGACAGTAGAATAAAACATCATGATAAAGCAAACTTAAATACACATCCAAACCACAATTTTGGAAATTTAAATAATTCTCTGCCACTTTGCTAAGACATAAACCTCCCATTTACACATGTACATTACTAACCAACATCTACTACTTTCCCTACTGCATTCAAGAAAGCCAGAAAAAATTTACAACTTAGATAAACCTCAAAGACTTACTGCTTTGAGATTATTGCTAAAAGTATACTTTTCCTCAAAAACTTGAGTCATTTAAGAAAAATTATTCATGTCATACATTTTAAAAATCATGAGGTTTGGAAAATTTTTCCACAACACTGTGTCAGCAAATTCTCTGAATTTAGAACTTTAAAATGTATTTTTAAAAATATTTTTTAAATTGTAGATGGACACAATATCTTTATTTTTATGTGGTGCTGAGGACCGAACCCAGTGCCTCATGCATGCAAGGCAAGCACTCTACCACTGAGCTACAATCCCAGCCCCTAAAATGTATTTTTCAAACTTAAAAAAGTCTTTAGCAAAAGTCTACCCATCATTTAACATTTATTCTTTTCATAGTTTACTTCTATTTTGTTTATTTACAAGTCAAATTTTTAGAAGAGCTTTTAGAAATATCATAAAAAAGTGAAATAATATGTTTATACTAAGCAACACCTATGCTTCACTGTAAGACCTCCCCAACTTTAAGAACTTAGGAAATAAGAAAATAATCTGTATTTGACTGCATGTTTGATACTACTAAAGCCAATGGTAGAATAAAATTCTTTTTTTAATTTTTTTGGTACTGGGTATTGAACTCAGGGGTACTTGACCACTGAGCCACATCCCCATCCCTATTTTGTGTTTTTATTTAGAGACAGGGTCTCACTGAGTTGCTTAGCGCCTCACTGTTGCTGAGACAGGCTTTGAACTCATGATTCTCCTATCTCAGCCTCCCAAAATGCTGGGATTACAGGCATGTGCCACGATGCCTGGCAGAATAAAATTCTTTTACATCACTATTTAGGATATAAATTTCTACATTTCAGAGGCAGAACAGTATCACAGATAAACAAAGACTCTGGACCCATGCACCAGGATATGAATCCTGGATCTTTTAACAGCAGGCTATGTGACTTTGGACAAGTAACCTCTCAATGACTCAAATCTTCTACTGAAAAACTGGGAATAATCATATTCACTTTATATGTAAGAATACACAAATTTAGATAAAGCACTTGTAACAGTGTATAATAATGTTGTCTATTATTATTACTTTATAATCCATATATTGTGAATGTGCATATCTGGTAACTTAAAGTAAAAATTTCAATGAAGAATTCTTTTAAGCATAAGGCAATACAAATAAGAAAAAATAGTATTAACATGAAGAGCAATGTTTGATAACAAGCTCTGCCTTGTTATGCAAAATAAACTTATAAATTTTTCTCTTAAGCTAAATCTAATGTGAAAGTTTAACACTTCAGTCATGTACTTAAATATGGATAAATCCCTTAAATATCACAAAAATTAGTGAAATCTCAAAATATTTCAAGGTCATTGAGTATAAGCTATAATCATAATTATTTGTCTACTTAATAAATAAAATAGATTCACCAATTTATTAGGTATACTCATATATGACTGAATTTAATAAGCAAATAGTACTATATTATCTATAAATTAATTACACTGTGCTTATCACATAAACCGTGAAAAGAAAATCAAACTATTATCCCTAAGATAAGAAGAATTTTAATCAAAGGCAAAGAAAAACAAAAGTATAAGAATCATTAGGTATTTAGATAGAGACCATGTTGGTAATGGTCAATGCATTATTTTACATGCATGTAGCCCGAAAATGATGTTTGGGTGCCTCCCAAATTAACTATGTGATCTTAATTAAACTAATAATTTAACCTTTTTGTATCCAAGTTAATAACACTTCATGGGGTTGTGAGAAGTAAATGAATTAATATATAGATGACACTTAAAGCATTCTAGTATAAAATAAGAACTAATAATTATTTGCCATTATTATTATTGTCATGTGGATTCATATGGATTGCTAGTCACAGTATGGACAAGTAGCTATAACTCAAATGTAAATTTGTAATATGATTATCTGTTATAACAGATTTATGAGTATGTATTATAATAGATATAACAGATCAAACTAGAGTTTCAGCTGAGAACACTAACTTGCCACTACTAACACTACCTAGTATCTCAGTTCCTTGTCTGTCACTTCTAGGGCATAGCCTCCCACGAACACATGTATATAAATACTCTACCTCTACCATTTCCCCTATTGTATTTAAGGGATCAGATCTAACGCTGGAAGAGGACAGGGGTCACCATATGGAATATTTAAAAAGTTTTATCTGATTATGAAAGTTTTCGCATTTCATTTTTTTAAACTTTTTTTTTTGTGGTGCTGGGGATTGCCTTGTGCATGCAAGGCAAGCACTCTACCAACTGAGCTATATCCTCAGCCCTTAAACTGACTTTTAAGATTATGTAAATAATCCAAACTCATGGAAAAATATGTAAACAAATTAAAAATATACAATATGATATTTAAATGACTAATGATATGCTTTTTGGAATACTTTTAAACTAGGGATTAATTGTGCACATTTAGCAGATTCTTAAAACAGATAATTATCAACCCTCTAAAGCTTAAATCTCATCTGCATTACCAAGTGAACAGAAACAGTAACTTCATAAAAATATTAAAGTGTAAGAAAAACTGCACCCTTTATTTTCTATGAAAATTCCAGTGCTATAAGAATGCTATATTAGTTATTAGCAGCATTTTCCTTGTATTTAAAGAAGTTCTTTCTTGGTTTCAGATAAAAAATTAAACCTAATGTAGCTAAATATTAAAACTATCAAAATGGCAGTCAAATTAAAAATAAAAGCTATTTTGACTATAAAGCTTCCATTTTCCTACAGACCAGGAGACTTAAGATTTAAGCTAGAAAAAGAATATAGAAATTTAAACTGAAATAGCCAAATTAGACAAATCTAATGATCTTTTAAAAATATTTTAAATAAATTCAACAAAGACAAAACACATCATTGAAAACACAGAAATTTAAATAATTCATTATGACATTAAAAATGTCAAAAGTGAAAAAACTATCCTTAATTTATGAATTCAAAGTTTATGCACATATCACTGCAGGACCTATTGTAGCTCAATGAATTAAAATTTCTGAATAAGAGAAGAGAGAGAACCCTGAGGATATGCTGGATTCAGAAAGGTTAGGTTTATCTTCAGAGGCTAATGGGGGAAAATGATGAGTCTCCAAATAAATCTCATGTTTAAAGCAATTGATGGGGTGTATGTATGTGGGGGGGGGGGATTCAATAATAATATATAAATCTAAATGTTCACTTCAAATCTATTGAAGTTTCAATTTAAAATATAGTGTCATTTCAAGCAACATATGTGTCTTGGTTTTTCAGAATTTATTCCCTTATATGAGTCATGCAAAATTATCACTGTCAGAATCTGCATGCAGTTTTTGCAAAGAAAAGCATCACCAAATTAGTTCATTTTATATATATGTATGTATACATATATATACACATACATATATATAAAATATTGTTAAATCTTAAATTGTACCTTAAGTCTATTCATATACCAAATCCTAAAGAATACGTAACTAAAATACTTGGCATTAGAGAATTACGCCATTGTTGTAACTCTTCTTTAAGAACCAAGTGTAATCTCTGTCAGGATAGACTACAAAGTCACATTTAATTTAAAAAAGGGAGGGTGTTACAAAACATTTCATTTTAAATTCTAGAAGATATTGCAAGTTTAATCCAAGGAAAAATTTGATTTCTCTCTAGAAAAGATAAAAAAGATAAAAGATAAATTATCCAAATTTTCTCTTGCACCCCATATGTCATCTCCCTATTTTTGCTTTTTTACCCACCAGGATTTTGGTATAAGAGGTCAAAGGACTCTTATATGCATGAGAATCTCCTGAGAAAAGGACAGCTGGAAGCCTAAGGAATGACATAAAGAGATCAGGAGTCTTACTCCAAGCAACTATTAAATACATTTCTTTTGGATAAGAGATCCAAAGAAGTGGAATCAAATTATTAAATTATATACTGCAGGGCTAATGGTTCTAGAAGGTCTCAGAGCTTTTCATCTTCCATAAACCTACTCCAAGGCAGCCAAGTTAGAAGCTGATAAGAAAGCTTAACTGGCTTCTTACTGGCTTCTTACAAGCTCAGTGTTAAAGCCAGGCACCAGCCTTTTCAACCCAGTTCAAGAAAGCAAGTACTTACCACAAACTTGTAATTTAAAATGACCTGGGATATTACAAAGGATACTAGCCAAGAATATAAGCTTCAGATTCACAATTGAATGAACCAACATTTGTAAATTCCATGAGAGGAATAAGTGTGACATAAAAAGGATGACTGGAAAGCAGCCCTTGACCTATTTCTGGGATGCTATGGTAGCACTTAGGATACATCTTCTACATATCCTTTATATTCTACCCATCACCAATCTACTAGTCCTCTGCTATATCCTCCTTTTTTTTTTTTTTTTTTTTTTTTGGTTAATGGGGATTTAACTCAGGGGCACACTACCGCTGAGCCCCAGTCCCAGCCCCACTTTGTATTTTATTTAGAGACAGAGTCTCACTGAGTTGCTTAGCACCTTGCTTTTGTTGAGGCTGGCTTTGAACTCATGATCCTCCTGCTTCAGCCTCCTGAGCTGCTGGGATTATAGGCGTGTGCCACTGCGCTAGGGAAAATGCTCCTTCTTGTTTCCGTAACTTTCTCATCCCATTTTCTAATTTCCTTTTTCAAACTGAAGTCAGCATTTTTCTAAAGTACTAAAGGTTGTCATTTTCTTCATCAAGTTTTTTTCCCACAGTTTTCATCAGATAAAACCTAAACTCCTGGGCTGGGTTGTGGCTTAGTGGTAAAGCGCTTGTCTCACACGTGTGAGGTACTTGGTTCGATCCTCAGCACCACATAAAAACAAATAAAAAACAAAATAAAGGTATTGTGTCTATCTACAACTAAAAGAAATTAAAAAACAAAAACAAAAAAACTAAACTCCTCTGCATTAATACAAGCCATTCAAAATCTGACCTCCATTTACTTGCCAGTCCTCATCTCTTATCATTTTTATTATGCCTCCTTGCCCATCTTGAAACAGGACAAACCTCAGCAATTTCCAGAACACAACATCCCTAATGCCTTTGCATATTGGTACTTCTGCCTTCAAAATTCCTCTCTATTTCTTAAGTCTCAGCTCAAATATCATCTGCTTTTGGAAATCCCTCCTGATTCCCTCAGTCTTCTGTATTTATCCTGATAGTTATCTTTTAATAATTATTGTTATATGACTGACTCTTTGCATGTACACATTAAGTTCTAAGATTCTTAAGGACAGGGAATATATCATTTCCTATTGGTTTAGCTGTGTTTGGCAGATCAGATACTCAGTTAGTATGTTTGATTAATGAATAATAAGAGCAGCTAGAATTCCTTGAACACATAAATTTTGTGCAACAGTTTAAGTGATTTCCTAGAACTATCCCATTTAATCCTCATCATAACCCCAACAAGAAGGTACTATGAGCATCTCATTTTATGAGAATACAAACGCACAGACAGGTTAAGTAAATCACCCAAGACCTGAATTCAAAAAACCCAGGCAGTCAGAGCTTATGTTTTTTAGTCATATAAGATATGCATAAATAGGAGATAAGAATAGATAGGTGTAGAGAGAGACAAGATAAAAGTAATGGAGATGAGACCATACCAGTGAAAAGTAGGCAGCCCTAATGCAGGCAAGCAAAAGAAGGGAAAAGAGTGCAATGCAAAACACATTTTGAGAGGATGGCTAGAAATAAGCCTACAATATGACTTATGATTCCCATAACTATCTAGACTGAACTTGGTAAATGGCATTTTGCAGCTTTCTTCTTAATACATCTTCACCTTAATCTTGAACAGTGCTTTCCCAATTTGTGTGCATAAAACTCTAGTTTCCTGAGACATTAAAGAAATACCCCCCTTTTATCTTGTGATAAAAGGATTATTGTTAAACAAAATCAACAGTTTTTTTTTGTTTGTTTTGTTTTTTTAAATAAATTAGAGAAGCCAGGCGCGGTGGCGCAAGCCTGTAATCCCAGCACTTAGGGAGGCTGAGATAGGAGAAACACGAGTTCAAAGCCAGCCTCAGCAACGGTGAGGCGCTAAGCAACTCAGTGAGACCCTGTCTCTACATAAAACACAAAATAGGGCTGGGGATGTGGCTCAGTGGTCAAGTGCCCCTGAGTTCAATCTCCAGTACCAAAAAAAAAAAATTAAAGAATCTGGTAGAATTAATTCAGACTATATATTCTATAGTTTCCCAGTCTTACTGCAATCCAGAATCCCTCTCTCAGAAAGTATCTCACAGGCCTAGTGTGTTCAATGGGATAGTTTGAGATCTATGTGCTGGATCAAAAATGCATGTTTTAATTGACCCTTGCTCATTCATCTCCAAGAGAAATTTGGTCAATTAAAGCAGATACAGGAAGTATGGTGCTAAAGGTACAAAGGTCAAAGATGCAGAATCCATTAGAAAGATGAAATAAATGTTCTTAGGTACCTAGACCTAACACATACATATGCTGTTAGTCTTTGTTAGTTCTCAACAGTATTTATCTAGCCTGACTTTAACAAGTGTCTTATAATGAGCTCTTCCAACTGACTAAAACGTTATTTTATTCATGTTGGTACAGAGCTCCACAATAAAGATATTAATAAATAAATACCAAATTGAATTATCAAAAGCATTCTGATTCAAAGAAATGTATTCAAAAAGCATTATAAAAAGCAAAAAGTTACAACTTTAATGCCTAGTGTATGCTGTAGCTATATTTTGATAGCAAATGTTTAATACCTTATAAAACCAATTTCCACCTATACCAATAACATAATTCAAAAGTATAATACACATGGGAACATATTAAAGTCAGATTCAATAAACTCTTTTGTTCTTATCATTATGTGTGGTAGAATATATTTCACAATTTCATAACTTCAATTTACATGTAAATAGCTTAACAACTACAATTGAAGAGCAAGCATTAGATTGTTCACATAAGACTTCTGCAAAAATTACTTTACTAGCAAATATTGGACATCTCAAATATACACTGACAAAACTTTAGGTTATAGACCACATTTACTACATGCTCTTTTATAAAAGAGAAAAATTTGATTTATTCATAATAATTAGTATTACTAATTACAGCACTTCCTAAATTATCTATCCAAAGTTATTAAATTATACTCAGTATAATTTTATTCTTCACTATAGTCTAATTTAAAACATTCTAATTCTAGAAAGTACTAGAAAGGTAACTATAACTCATTATCATGTACAAGGGGAAAACAGTACACAAATTCCTAAATATAATCTAATTAAATTTTTTATGATGACTCAAAAATAGCATTCATCTTTAAAACCAGGATATAAATCAAAACTGTTAATAGTAATTGTTGATTCTCTGGAATCTTTCATACCAAATACATGAACTAACAATCTATTACATATTAGGACATGACAAAGAAAAAACAAAGGTTAATAAAAATACTTAACATAATTCCTGAATCACAACAAATTTAAAATAACAGGATAAACTACACAGTGAAAAGAAAATTATTCTCCCTACTTAAGCACTCTTTTATTTTCAAACTTCAGTGTTCTTTTTTTTTTTTTTTTTTTGATACTGGGGATTGAACTCAGGGGCACTCGACCACTGAGTCACATCTCCAGCCCTATTTTGTGTTTTATATAGAGACAGGGTCTCACTGAGTTGCTTAGCACCTCAATATTGCTGAGGCTGGCTTTGAACTTGTGATTCTCCTGTCTCAGCCTCCCACGGTGCTAGGATTACAGGCATGTGCCACCAGGCCCAGCTTCAAACTTCAGTTTTCAATTACCACCTTTAAATATCCAAGTAAAATAAGTGATAAGAGACAAAAGTTTTCTTACCTATTCGGTCAAATGTTTTATCACATTTAGGACATTGCAATTTTTTTTTGTTACTGTTCTGAATGACAACTGGAGTTAACCCCTCATGAATGCTTCCTACAGAATCACCAGCCTCAGGTTCCTCTTCTGCATCATTATCTTTTTCACTTTGTTCTTCAATGTCAGAATATTCATCTGACATTTCCTCCTCTAGCTCATCTTCTTCAGCATTATATTCACTTCCAGGATCCTCAGAATCATTTTTATCTGACTTTTCCTTATCAAAACTTTCTTGATTCAAATTGTCTGACCCATCACCACTTTCTTGTTCATCATCACTGGTGTCGTCAAACTTTACAGGACACTTCCGATTCCTTTTTGATCTTCTTGCAGAATAACTTCTCTCCAGCATTTTTAACCCATGTTTTTTCCCTAACAAAAGAGACCTATGAGTTTTAGCCAAATGATTCTCTAAAGACTTTTTATAACAAAAATGTCTACTACAGAATTTGCACTGATGATTATTTGATAGTCTTCCAGTTAATTCATTTAGTGTTTCTTCTGGTGATGACTTTTCAGTTAGTTCTGATTGAAAAGTGGCAACATTTTCATTATTTAGCAGCTTTACTGCATCTATAATGTCCAAAAATTTTGCAGCCTCCAAAACAAGAGGTATTTCATATTTGTACACAAAAAATTCTGATGTGTAAAGAAATTCAAGCAAATGCTGAAAAACTGAATGTGTTACGTGATCCAGGGTGACAACATCTGTGCTTGGATTTTTGCTCAAACAGGCATGAAAATAACTACTGCCAACAGCAACGACTACTTTATGTGCACTAAATTCTTTTCCTTCTACTATGATAAGCAAATCACAGAAAGATGGTTGTTTCTGTCTATCGTCATTTAAATACTTTAGCAAATTCTTATTATATTGCAGAGAACTCAAAAGCTTTCTCTGATCTGGAGAGGGAGGAAGTTCCTGGTAACAGTGAAGAGCTTCAGGAGTTGGTCTTTCTGTAGAATGAGTACAGGTCACTTGGTCACATTCCACTGCAACATTTCCTTCCGAAGAATCCTTATGATAGCCCAAGTGGATCTTCTCGTCAAAATTTGAAGTAACCTTTCTCCTTTTCTTCATTGCAGTACAGCAATTTCAGAACAAGAAACTTCATAAGTGTCTTAAGACATTCATAAAGGAAAACTAGATTGTCTTGGATAACAGCTTCTGGACAGGCGTGCCCGAGGATTTCATGGTCTGCAAAGTAAGAATCATGTAAAATAACTCCAGGCAAAGCAACCTTAAATTAGTCAAAGACATTTGTCAGCTAATCCTTTCTAAATTATAAGTAAGTTACGATAAAGGCACAGCTCACATTCGTTCGTGGCTAAGATTTTAGGGCGGAGAACAAGGAGGGCCAGGTTAGAAAAGACAGCCAACAAAAGAATAATTTTAAAGGAAGCCAGAGCACACCTTCCAGGCCTGATTCACGAACAGGGTGGAAATAATTGGACAGGAGGGTTCTCTCTAAGATCCCTGACTACGCAGCTTGAGGGGGGCTGCAGTAGTGTTTTGGGGGCGCTGAAATAGTGACAATAAGGCCGTCGCGGCCGCGAAATCCGAGTCTTTCCACTAGCATGCTTTCCTATGGGGGGCAAGGCACAGCTATTCAGGCACAGAACATATTCCTCTCCCAAAACTACCCGGCAGCAGACAGCCCCAGAAGGGGCTCAGAGCAAGGAGAGTGGGGTCAAACACAGGGACGACTAAAACAAGCAAAAAAAAGCCTTTCAAGGCCTGGGACAGGCGGAGAAGGCGCTCGCCTACCAGAAACCCGTTACCCTTCCCACCCAGTATCCCTAGGCAAACGCCCCACAGATCCATTACCGGCAACCCAGGACTCCCCCGCTGGCTCCCAGCCGCTGACTCCACTCTGGGCGCGCTCGCTCCAGCGCCTACCCACTTCCGGGTTCAGCCACCCACCTCACCCCCCTCCCCGCCGCTCCTTCCCCTCCCGGAGTCTCGTCGCCCCCGCACCACCGAACACGTCAACCGCGCGCGCAGCCTCCAAGCCGCCCAGAGCGACGGAGCGCGCCCCTGCGCGAACCAGTGCGCATGCGCGCGCACCCATCCTTACGCATGCTCGGTCGGTTTCCCTGCTGCTTTGGAACCCCGGTTACTCCCAAGATCCGTTACTCCGGGTTTTCGTGGTGGCTTGGTGGCGGCCAGTCATTGAACCAGTTTAGCTTTGCTGCCGCTGGGGGACGGAAGACGGGAGGTCTGAAGGGGACTTATGAAGAAATTGACAGGGGCGCAATAGTACCAACGTATTTTATTCTCACTGGTGTATTTAATAGTTTGTAACCAAACAGCAACCGCCGGAAGCCGGTCCCAGCACACGCGCTGGCAAACACCTAACAAACCGAGGTTGACGTTGCTTGGTCATTTTTTCTGATTTAAACGGCAATATTTAAATGCAGTTACTCCTAAAATTGCGGTTTTTAAAAACTTTTTTTTCTGTACACGGAAAAGGCACATGTGAGTGTGCAGCTGGTTGGAAAAGGAAGTCAAAAGGGGGAAATCCAAAAGGACAACTTATGTTCTGAGGTACTACCCGAAATTACTGCATTTTTAACAAAGCTCCGGTGGGCTGGTATTGCTAGTCTGAGGGTCATTTTTTGAATAGTATAGTCCCAAAGCTTGAGATTGTGCAGACGTAAGGCAAGACAAAAGACCAAGACCAAATGAAATGGGGTCCCACCTCTTATCTCCTATCTACCCATCAAATTTAGAGCTAAAAAGGCTACCCTGTCTGTGGAAGAACAGGTGGAGGATTCTCCTACATAGAGGTTGTGAGGAAGCTTTGGTCAAACACCCGTCTAAGTGTTGCTCCGAAGTTATATTTTAGATGTAGTTAACAGGCAAATCAGAACACTTCAGCAGATGCCCCTCTAGTAATGCGGTGGACCTCATCCTGTCCGTTGAAGCCTTAAGAGAGCTCAGTCTGAGGTTTGCCAAAGAAGCAATTTCCCTAAGAATTCAACTTAGAAACTTTGCCGGAGTTTTCAGCCCATAAAATTCAGACTCAAGACTGAATTTCATCTCTTGGTGAATTTCCCCCCTGTGGGGCCTGTCCTATGATTTTAAACTTGTTATCTCTACAATCATGTGAATCAGTTCTTTCAAATAAGTCATTATATCTCTTCATGCTAATGCTTATGTTTTTCTGGAAAACCCTGAGTAATCCATCAGCAATGAACAATAAGAGAAAAATTTAAAATAATGCCAAGATATCCACATCCTTCAGGTGCCAGAAGTTTTTGTCAGAGTGTGGGAAGAGCTCACAGAGACCAGAGGCAGAAGGCCAAGAAAAAAGGGAATCTTCACATACTAAAATTTCTTTGTGTCTTCCTTTTGCTGGTCATGGTCTTAGCATCCTTTAATAAGCTGATAAGTTTATTTCTGTTAATGAAAATGTTTTTTCTTGATTTATTCGATTGAAAATCCATAAAGCGATTACTTTGAACCAGGAATATGATATTATTTTCAGTCGACTTATGATAAACAGATGTTTTTAATAGCATCACAAATATGAAATAACTGGAAATGAATTTAACAAATTGTATTCAATGTCTATACAAAATTATCTTTTTTTTTTTTTGTACTGGGGATTGAACTCAGAGATACTCTACCACTGAGCCACATCCCCAGCCCTATTTTGTGTTTTACTTAGAGACAGGGTCTCAGTTGCTTAGTGCCTTGCGTTGTTGCTGAGGCTAGCTTTGAACTCGGGATTCTCCCGTCTCAGCCTCCCAAAGTGCTGGGATTACAGGCATGCACCACCATGCCTGGCTATACAAAATTCTTTACAATAGGGCTGGAAAACTATTTTCTGTCAGGGACCAGATATAAAATATTTTAGTTTTTCTCCTACTTTTTTCTGCATTTTCACAAGCCTTTAAAAGTGTAAAAATTGTTTTTATCTTTGAAACCATAACAAAGCAAGCCATGGGCTAAATTTGACACAGTAAGAGTTATTGTTTTCTGACAGACTTTTCTAAAACACACTCAGAGAAATACCTAAAGAACTGAAGAAATATTCTTAGTACCTTGTGCTGCTATAATTAAATACCACTGACTGGGTAATTTATAAAAAAATAGAAATTTGTCATAGTTCTGAAGTCTGGAAAGGCCAAGATCAAGGAACTGGCACCTAGTGTCTGGTAAGGGCTTTTTTCTTATGTCCTCACATGGCAGAAGGGGTGAACATTGTCCTCAAGTAGAAGAAGGACAAAAATGGGCCTAATCTACTTTGCTTTAGGCCCCATCTTAATACCACTACAATGGGAATGAAATTTCAGCACATGATTTGGAGAGGGGCATTCAGATCATAGCACATGCCATATTAATATATTGGAAAAATCAATATTGTAAAGTTGTCTCCAAGTTAATCTATATATTTAAACACAAAATGAAAAATAAGCTGGACTTCAAGTGTTTTCAAAAGATAATGTTACAGATAGTGTTACAAAAATACATAGATTTGGAGAAGACATTTGACAAATATTTGGCAAAGAACAGCTAGAATATAAAAGGAATTCAAATAAGATAAACTATATAGAGAGATTTACACTTGAGTGTACATCTTATAAGTGTATTTGTGTGTGTGTATATATATATATATATATAAAGTAGGCAAAATATTTGTACAGACATTTCATGGAAAAAGACTAGCATATGGAAAGATCTTTTTTATTTTTAATTTGCATCTTAATGGAGATGTAAATTAACCACAAAATGATACAGCTAATTATAAAGATACCATGATTTATTTAAAGGAATAGACTCGCAAGATAGTGGAGGATTGTAATTTTGAAATCATAGGATAGGCTCCATGGGGCTGTAAATTTAGCAAGAGATGAGGTTCCAGTCTTGAGTCTGAATTCTCCTGGGCTCAAAACAGGCAAGGTTTCTAAGTTGAAATCTTAGGGAGAAATGCTTCTTTGGCAAACCTCAGACTTTGCTCTGGATGCCTTCAAATGATAGGATGAGATTCATCACTTTACTGGAGGGTAATCTACTCAAGTCTGATTTGCCTGTTAACTACATATAAACCATAACTGTACAGCCACATCTAGACCAATGTTCAACCAAAATTTAGGCATTTCATTCATATATTTACAAAATATAGATCTCTCTATATATTATTTTATATATAATATTACCTAAAATATAGAGCCATGATACCAAGTGTTGATGATGATGTGGATGAGCTAAAAAAACTCAAGAGCTAAAAAAAACTTCTTGTGGAAATGTAAAATAGTACGAGCACTTCGGGTAACAGTCTAGTAATTTCCCAAAACATCAAGTTCACATATACTATACAAGATAGTCATTCCATTCCACCCATAAGACATAAAAGCCTATATATACACAGCCTTCTACATAAAATTTCACAGTAGTTACAATAGTCAAAAACTGGAAGCAACTCAAATGTCCAAAGACAGATAAATGAATTTCAAGTAAATATTCATATAATAAAATACTCATCAATTAAAAAGACTAGTGATTAAAGGCAACAAATAAATGTGTCTCAAAATAACCATGCTGAGTAAAACACAAAATGTGTATATTTACATATAATCAAAATTCTAGAAACTCCAAGTTATAATGACAGAAAACATATCTGTTAGTTGCTTGCGGAGGGGTGGGGCACAAAAGAAGGTCTCAAGAAAATGCTTTTTCTTGACTTATTGTGTAATGGTTTCACCAAGGTATACATATTTCATAACTGATCAAATTATGTACTTTAATTAATGCATGTGGAGTAGTATATAAGAAGTCTAAATAAAGCCATTTTTTTAATATTTATTTTTTAGTTGTAGGTGGACACAATATCTTTATTTTATTTTTATGTGGTGCTGAGGATCGAACCCAGTGCCTCCAGCATGCTAGGCAAGCACGCTACCACTGCGCCACAACCCCAGCCCAATAAAGCCATTTTTTAAAAAAATAAGTCACATAAACACAAGAACAGAGGCATACAATGAAACAGAATAGAGAAAGAGAAAAATCCAGAAATGAATCCAAATTCACAGACAAATTCACTACATAAAAACCTAAAATTTTAAGTCTGTGGCAAAAGATGAACTTTCAAGTAAATGAAAATTGAGAAAAAGATGGGTATCAGAAATAGAAGTTTATACAAACTTGTCAATTGATCAAGATAAATTCCAAGTGGATCAAAATTGTCCATGTAAATACTGAAGATGTAGAAGTACTACAAGAAAGCACAAAAGTTAAACAGCAGAAAATAGGAAAAATTTCTTTAACCATGATGCAGGATTCACAAACATGGGGGGAAATGTTCAATCATATAAACTTTTAAAAATTTGCATGGAGGTGTTTCAGTATGAATAATGGTATATTAAGATTTGACCCTTGACTAACTTCTTCAATGCTACCAAATTTAAGTTTAGGAGCAAAGAGATAAAACCAACCAAATCTCCAATGTTCTGTACAAACTGCATTTTCTAAATAATTGGTATTGAAAATATGCTGTTACACTGAAAAATAGGAGCTAGTTGTGATCCTCTAAGAAATCAAGTGATTGTTAAGGTATAAAAGCTGAAAGGTCCTCAGAGTTGATGGCATCTTCGAACTTTTATCATTAATACAGTCATACATCATTTATATTAATGACCTGTGTCAATAAGGAATATAACTATGTCTCTGTTTAATCTACTGGAACACATATCTCCTTTTTTGTAATGGGAATGTTAATTTAAATTTAAGCATCCTTAAATTACCTGTAAGTTTTGACTTAATCATATGAATCAAGAGTTGGAACATCTTTAAATTTTTAGGTTTCACAGCATGCTCTCAGTTTTCCTCTGGTCTTCTAAATATATAGTTTCCTTTCTTAGAATACTCTTCCTCCAACATGTGCCTCTTCTTAATTTGGTGTAGTTCCATTAATATGTATGATTCAGATAGTTTTGGATTAGGCTTTTTTTTTTTCCTGAAAGAAATTTTCAGTGCTCTCATATACAGGTTAATGTCCAATGCCCTTCTTTAATTTCTCTTAGAACACTGTAGTTACCACATTGCATGATTGCTCTTTGAGGTCATGTATGAGATAAACACCATTGAGGACAAAAGCCATATTAATCTCATTTACTACTGTATTAACTAGTAAAATGTTAGATTCTGATACTAAGTAAATACTTCTAAATAGATAAACTGTTTGGGGACTGTCCAATATACATTACTGAGAAGCCAAAAGTGTACTGTTTCTTGCTGATATTGAGTTCCTCTTTTATCCTCAATTTAGAACTCATACATTGCTGGTGGGAAAGTTAAATGGCATAGTCATTTGGAAAACTGTCAGTTGATTCAAAAGTTAAGCATAAGTTACCACGACACCCTGAAATTCCACTTGTACATATATACCAAGACAATTAAAAACACACGTTCACATGAGAACTTGTCCACAAATGAAGTAGCATTATTCATAATAGTCAAAAAGTGGAAACAGTCCAAATGTCCACTGTTGATGAATTGATAAGCAAAATTTAGCATATCCATTCACGTGAATATTGCTCCATAAAAAGGCAATATTTTTATTCCTTTTATTGCTTTCCAAAAAAGCAATATTCTTAGCCAGGCACAGTGGCTCACGCCTGTAATCCCAGCACTTAGGGAGGCTGAGACAGGAGAATCGCGAGTTCAAAGCCAGCCTCAGCAAGGGCGAGGCGCTAAGCAACTCAATGAGACCCTGTCTCAACATAAAACACAAAATAGGGCTGGGGATGTGGCTCAGTGGTCGAGTGCCCCTGAGTTCAGTCTCCAGTACCAAAAAAAAAAAA
>PVHX01000835.1:0-113611 GCA_004024805.1 Geosciurus inauris | reverse complement strand
AAAAAAAAAAAAAAAAAAAAAAAAAAAAAAAAAAAAAAAAAAAAAAAAAAAAAAAACCAACAACAAAAAAGCAATATTCTTATTCTATAAAAAGGAATAAAATGTTGATACATGCTACAATATGGATAAACCTTAACCACTATGCTAAGTGAATGAAGTAAGACACACATGACCACACATGGTATGATTCTGTTCATAATAGAATTTCCAAAATATGCACATTAATTTAACATGGACAGCATGCTGAAATCCACTGAATTATATAATTTAAAATGCAGAACTTTATAGTTTATAAATTTTATCTCAATGAAAAGATATGTCCAAAGAGATTGCAATAACATTTGAAATGCTTATGAAATCATTTTTATGTGAAAAAGGACTTTTTCTTCATGTGTGATGCTGGGGTTTAAACCCAGGGCTTCATACAAGTTAGGCAAGTAGCACACTACCACCGAGCTACATCCCCAGTCCTCCTATGAATAATGTAATAGTTTTTGTTCATATGTTTGGTTACATGTACAGAAAAGAAGTGCACTGAGTAAAGACTGGAAAATACTACATAAAAAATTTAACAGGTTGTTTCTAGGTAGTGGGGAGATGTAAAATTCTATTTTCTTCAATTTTCAAAAAATATCTTCAGTTCTATTATAAACACATTTTAAAAATGGAAAAAATAAAAATTTTGAAAAGTAGCGTAAAGATAAGGTGTCAGATAATTACATAGTTCTTGCAGATGTCCTTGACTTGTCCCCAGTGTCAGACCATGTCATGTATGCTAGGCAAGCAATAAGATCTATCATCTTACCCTGAAAACACAATGACTGCAAAAGCTTAACTCTGTCTTAGGGAGTACTCTGCTGACCGGGAAGAAAGTGTTTTCTGATCCTATCTTATACAGTAGAAACCTCAAGAGAGTAATTTGTGTAGGGGGACATACCCTCAGGTAGTGACTAATTACAGGAACACATTTTTATATTTAGGGTAGAAAATGCCTCCTTAGAGATTCTCATATATAAGTTTGGATTTGTAGTGACTGAAGACCTTTCAGATCAACTGCATTTTTTAAAATTTCCTGAACCAAACAACCAATTTCAGGCCATATACCCTACTTGATAACCCTTGCTTCACAGTTCAGCTTGACTGAATGAAGTGAATGTAGAGGCAGTGAAGTTAGAATCACAGCCCTGAGAGACAAGGATGTTGTGTGCGCCAAATATGTGGATGTAGAAGTCTCTTGGATATGGGTAATGCAACGTTAGGAACGGCAGGGACTACAAGGGCAGGATGTGGTACAGACAGACACATGGACCTTAAAGGAGCTATTTTTTTACATTAATCTGAAGGACTGATGGATTGGAATTGATATTGGGAATTGAGGAGGAAGGTGTGGTAGGTAATGTTAGGTCGGTTCAGGGTTCAGGGTGTTCACCTAAAAGAGGCCAGCCAGACGCTGACGTCACCTGTAGAGGTGCCTCCTGTCAATCAGCGGGTTTTTCCTGACCTATCCAGGAAGGACTCTTCTCTTCCTGCCCCAAGCCCTCCCCTTCCTGACCAGGCCTTTTGAAATTGTCTGTACACTGGAGCACGGGGGCTACTCTCCCGGACACACTCTGATGGACGGGAGAGTTCAGCCCGAGAGCATGTATTTCCAATAAAGCCTTGTCCAGCGGCTTTAATTTGCCTCCATTTGGCCATCTGGTTTTACAGGTAACACCATTAGAGCAACTACAAGAGAAGTAATATGCCTTAAGGAATGCCAACTTAACAGGAAGAAGTCGGAGTATTTGGTGAGGAAGATAGTTAAGACAACATATTTACATTAGCAGAAAGCCCAGTGGAAAATCTTAACATGGAGTGCAGCATGGGGTAGTTGGAGCACAGGCATTAAAGAGATTAAAGCCCATACAGTTAATAAGTACTAAGGGAGTCCAAGTGATCTGAAAGTGCCTGTAGATTTTCCATGGCCACTGGAAAAAATAATGTGTTTAATAACGTGTTTCGTATGACAAAACTGGCTAAAAGGAAAAGAATTGACACTGATCTGATCAGAATTCAACCTTGAATAGGGTCTTAGAAAATCTGAACTCATAATTTCCAAAACAATAAACAGTAATTAAGGAACTTCTAAATACCATGACCAATTTTGTCAAATGCTTACTATGTGTTGGATTCTATGATAACTACTTTAATTTGATCAACTGTTGTAATCTTTACAAAATTATTTGAAATAGGAAATCTACCATTAACTAGTTGTTTTGTTAGTTTCACTTGATTTCTGTTCCTCATTTTTCTCATTTGAAAAACAGGAGTGATAGTAATAATAACTACTTCATGGAGAATCAAAAGAGAAAAAGCCTGGCATGCTGAAAACAGTGCCTAGTGCAAGGTACATGCTCTATAAAGCTGACCCATCATTATCATTACAACTTCTTATACTACTGCTAATGTAATGGCTGTAATTATTGCCTTTCAGATAAGGCTTAGGAAGGTTGATAAACTTGCCCAAAGGTCATGTCACACAGCCAGTTGGTAGAGGAGTAAGATTTCAAATGCTAATCCTCATGTCATTTCTACTGCTGCTGCCAAAATATCTGAATCACTTCCTTTTGGTTTTAAGAGACGTAAACTTACATGAGTTAAACCCCACTTGGCTCTAAATACGTACTCTTTTCTGTGTGCTTCAATGGCCTTTACTTGTTGCAAATCAGCTTGCTAGCCCCGCTGTCCCTCATCTGTCCATGGCACTTAGTCTCTTAGTATTTTCATTCTTTATAAGACCTCAGTTCATCTCTTCTTTAGGGAAGCTTTTAACTTGTTTAACTAGGACAATAATTCACTCATATGCTCTAGTACTTAACAAGACTCGAATTTCAAGTACTTTTTAATTAATATGCTTCCTCCACTAGACATGAGATATTGTTCTTTGTTCTCTGTTCTTCTTTCTTTCTTTGTGGGCCTAAACTACTATTTAGCATGGAGAGAAAGAAAAAAAGAAAAAGAAAAAAAGAAAATAAATCAGGAGCTAAAATGGATAAAGAAAAGAAAAACTAAAAAGGATAAATCATGCTAACAGATTAAAGACTCAAGCCAATAATAGTTTAGGAAGTGGGAGTATTTTATATTTCTAAAAGATGAACAGAAAGAACTAAGTAAAATGATCATAAACGAATAAAGTAAATCAGATAGCTTGGGAAAAGTTGAAATACAGCACAAGACCAGCAGCATAAAAACCTTGAGTTAGGGTGGAGAAGGCATTCCAGAGCCTGACAGCAAGCCCTCCCCACAGCTGAGTGCTTAGCGGGCTAGTTCCAGACAGGGTTTCCCAGAAGAGATAAGACCAAAGAAGAGGGCAGCAGGGAGAGAATCGGAATTAGGCCCTGGCTCTAAGAACTTTAGGAAACAAAGATAAATATTATGTTTCCTCTCTCTAGAAGAAGGTGATTTAGGTTAATTTGTCAAGAATAGCAAATATTTGCAAAGAGGTAACTTAGAAAGGTTATATTAGCACAATTCTCCAGGAAGAAGAGACCTAGAAATCCTCTAAGGAGACATTAAGGATAAAAACTAGATAGCTGATGCTTTAGATGTGTGAAGTGAAGGCTACAGTAGGAGTTCTACTTAGGAAAACAGAAGAGAATGTCAGAAGCCGTGTTGCAGTAGAGAAAGAAAAACCAAAAAGGGGAAGAATTTCTGGGCCAGAAGATAGTGAAGAAAAGGACCTCAGTTTCCATCTGTCTGAGTCAAACAGCATAGCACTGACTCACCAGAAACAGAAGATGGAGAATAGGGTTGATAGCTATGGAATTAGCAAACAATATTGTGGAGTGAGTTCAGTTTTAGAGTCAAGTCTATCTAAGTTCATCACTATATTACTATCAGCTTTTAGACTTCTCAGACTAGTGTGACAAACAGATGTACTCAGCGTTTCAGCTCTTTAAAAACAATAATTTTAGCGTTAATTTATGTTTTTACACTGAAAAGAATCACATATTTTGAATGAAACATTTACCTAATGATTTTTTAAAATAAAGACATTCTTGATTATAGGCAGTTGCAGGGACTGTGCTTCCTATTTTTTGTAGGCCATATTCAATTCCCATCATTAGGACTCTAGTTTCAAAAAAATTAAAAGGCTTATGAGCTTGTTTTTATCACCATACAATTGCAGTAGGGAGGGGGAGATAATTACTGGTATCTAAGCACCTAGCTCTTCTCCATGGGGAAAGTGTTTATTTTCTTTAGCCTATTCCTTCCCTTTTCAGTTTATGAGAATAATATGTAAAGGGTTCATTTTTTACTTAAACAATTTAAAAAATCCTCTTCTAATATCGACCCAATGAAGATCCTTCCAACCAAAGTCTTTGCTCATAGGAATATAAATTAAAGTTGTTCATATAGAAACTCAGCATCTTCAACACAAAGAGGTATGATAGAGCTAAAATATTTTTATATTAGATACATAGTTGAAGATATTTGTTTAGAAAAAAGTCAATATATGCATGTGCATATCGTACAATTTCATCTTTTCTTTGTTTTCTAAATATTTTCTTTTACTTTTCCTACATTTATGTCCTATTAATATAATAGATTCTGAAACTCAGCGCAACTTTCTAGTGACCTAGCAAGTATAATGTAAAATAGAGATAGATATACATTCATTCAAGTCATAAAATATAATTACATTTAAAAAATGTTAGGTAGAAGCACATTTGAATCTACCAAAGTTGCAATATGCAAACACTACATTTTTATGAATAAACATTTTTTTTCCACTGGAGGGTGCAATTTGTCAGTATATCAAGTTTTTCATAGTTCCTTTAATGAGTACACTTTAGAAATAACATTGGAGAATTGACTACTTGCAAACCACAAAGAATTGTGAGCAGATTTCATAAAGCTTAAATAAATGAAATTTCACTAGTAGGAATGTGAATATTATTACAAAAAATACTCATGATTTAATCAGGATCAGGTGATTTATATACTAGGCATAATTTTGTTCTTTTATCTTTTTTGGATACTGTGTGTGAGGTTCTTGGCTACTAATACTACAAAATGTATACTAATTTATGATGTAGATAAATACAGCCCTATTTATATAATATTATAAAGTTTTATAGTTTTTTTATTTGGCAGTTTATGCATTCATTGGAATTTTTCTATAAAATATAGATCACTTTTCCTTTATTAGAATTTATTCCCATTAATAATATGTGGTCTAATATTAAATGTAAATTTAATAAGCATATAAGTAAAATATACATTTAATTGATTTTTTGCTTTTATTGTGTGTTTCATATAGTAGGAATCTATGTGTTCCTTAGGTTTAATGCTAATAAAAGACCAATTATCATAATAGCCAATATTTACTGAGCATTGACTAGGTATTAGCAAAGTTCTATATTTATTAACTTTCCATTTTTAACTTGCTTAATTCTCACAACAACCTTAACAAGTAGGTACCATTTTCTCCATTTAACAGATGAAGAATCAAAGGTGCTAAGTGACTGCTCCAAATCCAAATAGTTAGTACCACGACTCAACCCAAATGGCCTGGCTCGAGGGCCAAGACTTAATCACTGTTTAATAATTGTTAACCTTTTTCATGTCAACCACTTCTACTAAAATAGTACCATTGTGATTTTTATTTTGTACATAGAATATAGGTGCTTTTCAATGAGGATTTGTCTCAAAGATATCCATCAAATATCTTTTTTGCATTTTCTGCTTGGCCTAAGCTGATAGAACTCCTGTAATTATCACTTGAATAAGTGATTTTTGTGGCTGAGACTATTAATTGCATACCCCAGCAGCTCCTCTTTCCTTTCCTCCCAGTAGCAGAACACCAATATTTTGATGGCACATTGCCACTCCAAGTAAAAGACTAATTTTCCAGTCACTCTTAGCTATGTTTGAACATATAACTAAGAGGGTAATAAAATATTTGGTGTTATTGCTGTATGGGACTTCCAGGGAGTCTCATCAGAGAATTAACTCTGTAGCTGTGCAGCACTAAACTGCTACTTACTTTTTCCTACTCCCTACAGTGCAGCTGGAGCCTACACAGCCATTTTGGACCTTGGAATAAAATGACAGAATGGCAGAACAAGACAGGGAAGGAACTTCTACCTACTAAATCTCTATTTTGAGGTTTTATACCCCAATTTCTTTATGTCATATGTAGCTGTATCAAATCCTACTAATAATTATGGATTTCAATAGGTTTAAGGGCCAATTTTGTTCACTTACAGGCTTCAGTCAACACTATACCACCTTCTTTCTTCAATAGATGTGATTCTGTGATGAGCTCATCAAATAGCCTTAAAAGTTATGTTAATTTTGATTTTTTTTGTACCAGGAATTGAACACAGGGGTGCTTAAACACAGCCACATCCTTAGCACCTTAAATTATTTATTTAATAAATAATAACAGGGTCTTGCTAAGTAGCTTAGGGTCTCACTAAATTGATGAGGCTGGCTTTGAACTTGGAATGTTCCTGCCTCAAGCCTCCAGAGCCACTGGGATTACTGGTGTGCCCCACAGCATCCAGCTAATTTTGAATATGTGTTTAAGCTACTAATACATGTTTGCGTATTTTTTTACACCATAATTTCTTTAAAGGTCGTTTCTAACTATGGTTCAAATTTAATTGTAAAAATTGTTCTACAAGTATTGGTAACCTGTGTAGCAATAATTTATTATCTACTTTTAAGTTGTCAAATGTTAAAATACTTTAATTCATTCCAGATTAAGATTCTCCTTTTGTAATTAGGAAGGTGCTGTTTCGGACACTGTGCCCAATCCCCACCCAAAAATCCATATTTGAAATCCTAATCCCCAGTGGAATAATTTCAGAGGTGAGGCTTTGGGGGAGGTAATTGAGTTAGATAAAATCATGAGGGTGAAACCTCCAAGAAGCCCTTAGTGTCCTTATGAGAGAAAGACTCTACTCTAGAGCTGCATCTCTCTATGTGTACTTCTATCAAGGGAGGTTATGTGAAGTCACACCCAGGAAGAAGACCCTGACAATCCTGGCAACTTGATCTTGGACTTCAAGCCTCCAGAACAATACACAGAAATAAATGTGTATTGTGTAAGCCATCTAGTCTATGAAACTCTATTGTAGTAGTCCAAACTGAGACAGGCGCATGGTGTCCTTTTCTTGAGGTCAGATACATAAAAAAGTGTTTTATGAGATTTATAACAGTCTGGTAATTATTACCAGTAAATATGACATAGCCATTTTCTATAGCGGAACTCATAAATCTTTTCTCCTATTTCCTGGCATTTCCTCTTTGTTCAGACATAAGCCTAGATTTTGTGAACCTATTTATTTGTTTTTAAAATGACTATCAGCCTCTCATTTTAAGGGCAAACAATAATTGGGTTTATTTTAAGGCACTTTCCTGGTGGTTTAAGCAAGGTTTTGCAAAGAAAAAGACATAAAGTTTGATTCTAGATTAGAATATGGCCAAAAGTCTATGGGAGGTATAAAAATCACAAGGTTTTTAAGATTTTAATAACAAAAAGCAACATTAAATAACAAAATAATAACAAAAGCAACATTAACTGGTTATTAATATTACTATCTTACACCTATTTAGCAGTTTTAATGTGTTCAGCACTGCACTAAGTGTATTAAGTCATTTAATCCTCACAGGTACTCTAAGAGAAGCATTAATACTTTACAGCTGAGAGAACTGAGTCACAGAGATGCTAAATAACTTCCCTTAAGGTCACTTAGCTATGATGAAAATATCAGGACTTGAACTCATGTTTTTGGGCTTTCTAATAGTAATATAAAATGTTGATTCATTCAGACAACTGCTAGAATTATTATATTAAGTCAGCTGAATGAAGAATACAAATAGGGAACTGTAGAAAACTTTACTAAATGTTCTTTGATTTCTGCTTCTTGGTCTTCTTTCTTGGGATTGAAATATAAATTTATTCAAGTCACTGTTGGAATAATTATTGCATTAATAATTTAAGATTTTTACTTTTAACAAAGTTGGTTTCCAAAGAAAGCATTCATTTTGTTGCTATTTTTCTATGACTTCACCATATATAGGTATTAGGATAGATACTAAACTCAGGTTTAGAGTGAGTCTTGGGAAAGAATCACCATGTGGCATATTAACTCAGTCAAATAAGGTGTGGCTTATAGTTTTTCTCATGATTGAAGTAAATAAAATTATTCACTTTTATTTCTACCAGGAATGTGCAAAAGGAAATGATATGGAAGGTAGAAAGATCTTTTAAAATCAGTTAAATGTTCTTTCTAGTTTGCAAAGAAGAGTCTAGATCAAACAAATTGACCAAGCTAATTGACCCAAGTAAAGGATAAAGGTAAAATAGAACGCCTACTCCTGTGTTATGAGATCTAGGTCCAATCTTGGCTCTGCAATGCATTAATTAAGAAAACATGAACATATTACTTAACCTTTTGGAAGATCAAGTTTTTAGTGAAATTAATGATAACATCTCCTGTTAAATTATTAGGAGGATCAAATGATAAAATAGGAGGGGCAATGTTTGCAAACTGTTAAGAGTTCTGTAAATATTATCTGTTATTAATAGATTTTTGCTTTCTACTATGAGAGGAAATGCCACAAAATATATACATCATCAAGAACTTAGGGCTATTTACTGTACCAAGACAAGAGCTGGAGATATTACAGCTTCTTTATAAAATTTGTGGAAGATAACTCAGACATTATCTTCAATACTTAATTAGATTATAATTCATACTTCAATTTTAAATCATATAATCTCACAAACCATTTTGAGGGTTGTTTTAGTCTTTTTTACAAAAACACGAAAAAATTTTTATGTAAATATTTTCCCTAAATATTTTTAAATAAAATTATGGGGTTTTAGTTCAAAATATGTATTAATCAATTTCATTATTAGAACTCTTCGATAGGTTTCAGGAGATAAAAGGAAATAATAGCATTCCCATGTTAGCAGATGAGCAACTAAGATGAAAATCCATTTAGAAGCACTTCAACCTTTCATGCACTGTCTCTGAAATATATTTCTTAGATATAAAATCATACAAGCATGATATTCAAAACTCTTGTGAACTGATAACTATGAAACAAATATGAGATCCAGAATACCAGGCAAAACTGTGGAACAGTATCCAAGCATTTATCAGGTCTAAGGCAAATTCACTTAGTCATATATATTATAAATACATATGTTCAGTGCATGGAGTAGACATAGTTTTACCCTGTGAGAAATGGAATTTCTTTGCAACAAGGATAAAGAGTTCTGGATAGATTATCCATCAAGTCAAATGCTGGCAGCAGCCAGTCTCATTTCAAACGGAAGAGGAGTTTGGGATCTCTGCTTTCCTTTCTGCTCTTCTGCCCTTCTTTCCCACTTCCTTTGGTTGCTCTTCAATATGTCAGGAAACAGTGAGGAAAATCTTTAGATCCAAGAAAGCTGAGAGAACAATGAAGTATTAAGAGTACCTAGTTGAAAACATATTAGAAATGAAAAAAAATGTAATGAAATAAAGGTAGGATGACGAGTTTCCTCCTCCTCAGCTTGAGGCCTTGTCATGTTTCTCAATAACCTGAGTCTCATTCATGATGAATGAGTCCATGGCACTAAAAATATAAGACTTATAAATAAGGAAGAAGAATAAGAAACTAGTTCCAACACAACAGCATCCGGAACTAGATTAATTAGATAAGAAAATAAGTTTTGGTAAAAATTTTAAAAGTAAGGATGGGGAGGGGAGTGAACAGGGCATTTCATAGGGAAAGCAGAATATTACGCACCTGTAAGAAGTTGTGCTGAAGATACCTATGATGTTCTCAGGCACCACCTCAAAGGGAGTTTTCCTTTATTCTTCAGAGCATTTGTAAAAATTTAGTAAAAACATAAATGAATATTTCAAAGTATTACATAAAATGTGAGGTTTGTTTCATTCAATTTGAAGTCTTTCCTGAATTATAGCACATATGGGTAGGCTTTACCAGATTGAGATGCCTTAAAAAATAAAATTTGGGCTGGGCTTGTGGATCAGTGGTAGAGCGCTCACCTAGCACATGTGAGGCACTGGGTTCCATCCTTAGCACCACGTAAAAATAGAAAAGGTGTTGTGTCCACCTACAACTAAAAATATATATATTAAAAAGATTTAGGGAGTTGGAGGTATAGCTCAGTGGCATAACATGTGGTTAGTATGTTTGAGACCCTAGGTTCAATTTATTGGCACTACCAATAAATAAAATGAAATAAATTAAAATTTAGGGTAAATGCCCTTGAGGGTCAATGTCAAAGGAGACATCACTCTTGTCCCACTCTTGCAAGTGAAACAGAACTCCCTCTTCTCCATCTTATTTCTGATATTTTTCATGAAAGTCACATTTAAAATTCAAAAAGAGTGTCTGCCATTTGTCTACTGCCAGACTCTTTCTTTCTCTTCCTTCCTTCCTTCCTTCCCTCCTTCCTTCCTTCCTTCCTTCCTTTCTCTCTCTCTCTCTCTCTCTCTCTCTTCTTTTTCTTTTTTTTTGGTACCGGGGAATGAACTCGGGGGTACTCCACCACTGAGCCACATCTCCAGCCCTATTTTTGTGTTTTATGTAGAGACAGGGTCTCACTGAGTTGCTTAGCGCCTCGTGGTTGCTGAGGTTGGCTTTGAACTCGCGATTCTCCTGTCTCAGCCTTCCAAAGCGCTGGAATTACAGGTGTGCACCACCGCGCCCGGCTTGGACTCTTTCTTATATGGTATTCGACTTGCCTATTTCCAGGAGAATAGGCATGGACCAGATTCTTTGGATGCTGGAATCAAAGCAAGCTGTATTACAAAAGTGGATAAAATATATATGAGAATATTCTCCCAGGATTTCTCAGTCTAGTAAGGACTTTGGAAAATATTGAAAACATGCTGATAGTATTAGTAGCATGAAAGAAGTAATGAGCCACAGTATGCAAGTTAGAAATGCCAGAATTGATCCCAGATAGTAAAAGAAGGAACTAAAAGGCTAGGTTAAGAACTAGAGTAGATATACTGTGTGAGACTGGAAAGCCCACTAAATGGAAGACTTGGGATATGTTAATGAAAAGGCCACCAACATCAGAAAGAACCCCTTCTCTAGCTCAAGGTTAATGGCGGGAGATGCTGTGGGCTGATCATAGCCCCCCACCCCCAAATGTCCACATGCTAAACCCTGAAACCTGTGAAGATGCAACCTTCTTTGCAAAAGGGCCTTTTCCGATGTTTTTAGGGATTTTAGAAGACTATCCTGGATGATCTAGGTGGGCCCAAGTTAATCCCAGTAGTCTTTACAGGAGAGCAGCAGGAGGAGCAGTCAAAGAAGGAGGTGTGAAAATGGAAGTAGAGGCTGGAATGATGCGACCATGAGCCGAGGAAGACAAAACAGCCTGTGTGAGGTGAAGCAGGCAACTAAAGGCAACCACATGTGCCCTGGAGACTTGAGAAGGAATGCAGTCAGCCCTGTTTTTATCCCATCAAGACCTATTTTGGAGTTCAACCTTCAGATACAAAAGAGAATAAAAAGTGTATTGCTGTAGACCATTATTTGTAATAATTTGTTACAATATCAATAGAAAACCAATACATTCAAGGAACTGATATTATGGGCAAGACATCCTAAAACAATGAAGATGAAATGGCCACTCTGATAATAAGGAGTCATGGGGGTACAAACAAAGTTAAGAGCAAAGTTTGAGTGGGAATCAGAAGGCCCACCCCTCAGAGAGTTAGAGAGGTGACTACTAGAACATGGCATCATTTGGGGGAAAAATAGGTAGTTAACAATAACGCAATGCAGTCTATACAATGAAAAAATAAAAACAAGAATGGATGCACAGAAAGCTGAAGCTGCTTTTTAAAAAAGCAAAGAAAGGCATACTTTTACTTCCAATTTTTGTATCTGAGCCACTTTTCAAACCCCAAATTCATAGAAATCTCCAGCAAGAAGTACTCTTGGAAAATGTACAAAGTAATACTTTTCTATAGTAATTTATTTGGGTAACTATAGTGTGAAGTATGGGGAAAAGGGAATAACCAAACATCTTTTTTTTAAATTTTTTTTTTGGTACCAGGGATTGAACTCAGGGGCACCCGACCACTGAGCCACATCCCCAGCTCTATTTTGTGTTTTATGTAGAGAAAGGGTCTCACTAAACTGCTTAGCGCCTCACCATTGCTGAGGCTGGCTTTGAACTCGCGATTCTCCTGTCTCAGCCTTCCTAAGTGCTGGGATTACAAGCGTGAGCCACCGTGCCCGGCTATACCCAAACATCTTAAAGATTGCTTAAACTCACAGTCTGAGTTGACATTGTTACTCTAAGATCCAAAATACCGTCACAATTCCATTAGAGTAAGGGTGTATGGTGACCAAGTAACAGAATCCTGGCCCAGATACAGATCATAGGGTGTCCACTAGTTCCACAGATACATTTATTCCCCCAGTCATTAAAAGTATAATTGAAATGAACATACTTAAGAGTCGACACAATGCCCACTTTGCCTTTAGGTATGGGAGGGGAGGAAAGAGCAATCATAGTGAGGAAAGTTAAGTGGAAGATATTTAAATTTCATCCCCCATGGCCAACTTGGTAAATCAAAATCAGTATTCTATGATGAGAGGAATGGTGTATGTTAGTGCCACTCCAAAAGGAATACAGGAGTGGTTGTTGCCACTACATTTTCATTTGATTCCCCGAGTCTGGCCTCTTTAAAAGTGAGATCAGTCCTAAGGAAATCACAGGAATTTCCTGTAGGTACTAAAGATTCTGTCAAGTAACTGCCTTAATTGCAACTGCTGTTCCACACAGAATACCTTTTCTAGAGCCAATAAAAAGAAATTGGGTATATTTATCTGATAAATGTATTTTATTCAATTCTTAATAGAAAAAGTGTATCAGAAGCAGTTCATATTAATATGTTCTATTTCCTCTGCCTGCTTCCTTCCTCTCTCCCTCCTTCCCTCCCTCCATCCCTCCCTCCCTCCCTCCCTCTCTTTCTTTCTTTCTTTCTTTCTTTCTTTCTTTCTTTTGATGCTAGAGATAGAATCCAGGGCCTCTTGCATTCTAGGTAAAAACTATATTATGAGACTACCTCTTCAGCCCCCATATTAATTTGGAATGGATAAAAGTATTCATGTACAACCTTGCCTAAGGGCTATGTTAACTCTTATCATCTATCATAATATCTTAAAAGACATGAACTGCTAGGATACAATGAAAATCATCACACTGGTACATATATTGAGGACATTATGCCAGTCAGATTAGATAAACAATCTGATTAGATTGATATAAATGGGAAAGTGTAAAACTTGTGCTCTAAGAAAGGCATGATGAGCCAAGGGCTCTGGCCCTTCTCAGATGAAAGTCCTGTTCATGCCATCAGTAAGCCACCTAGACCAACAAGAAGTGGTTAAGTATCTTAGATGAATTGATTGCACACAATAGCGTAAGAGGGAGTGGGCAAATGCTATGACACACAATGCTTGTAGGGTCTTCTTGCGTTTTGGAGGCACACTACTCTACACCTGAAAACACTGCTCCAGCTTGTATACTAAATGACATGAATGGCTGATAGTTTTGAATTGGATCCAGTGTAAAAAGGGGTTCTGGAGCAGGCCTAAGAGATGACACAAGCAGCTCTCCTACTTGGGTCATACAACTCAGCAGACCATCTTCTTATTTTTTTAATGTCTGTGGGATAAATAAAAAAAGTCATAATGTAGAATCTATGGTCAAGTTCCAATTTAAGAATCACAATGCAAGTCATTCTGGAGAAAGGCCATATCATTTGCAGTGGAGAATTATACAACTTTTGGAATGTGAGTCCTGATGTGTTACTGAACCCCCGAGAGATGAGTACCTGGAGATGAATCACTAGATGACCATTATGTCAGGGATACTAATCATGAGTGAGATTCTAACAGATACACCAAGCCCTGAGGAAATAATTGCTCCTGGAACTTATATGAAGAAGTACATCCAAGTTCCAAGAAGAACAGATCGCAGATAACATGGGACTCTTAAGGTATCTATGCCCTCTGGTTCAGCCTGCATCTTATCTGTAAAGCCATATGACCAAAAGGAGGCAAATTAAGATGCTGGGTAAAGCTTTATTGGGATGACGCTCACAGGTGAATTCCCCCGTCCAACAGAGGGAAAGGGGAGAATTGCACACGTGTTCCATGGTACAGAAAAATTTAAAAGGCCCAGTCAGGAAGGGGCGGGCTTAAGGCAGGAAGAGAAGGTCAGGGGATCCTGCTGAGGTCAGAGTCCTTCCGGGGTGAGTCAGGAAAATCCGCTGATTGACAGGAGGTGCCACTACTGCTTATGTCAGTGTCTGGCTGGCTGCTCCTCTGCACATGCGGGCTGCTTGGCTTTGTTGCCTGCGGCTTCCCTGGTGGCCCTGAACCAGTTGCCCCGAACCGACCTAACGTTATCCACCGTGTAACATTTCCATTTCAAAATGGGCTGCTCCTGGACCTCCCAGACTCTATGACTTGTATACACTTCTTCATGTAAATTTCAGGAAGATTTTCTCTAGGATTCCAGAAGTTTCTTTTCTTGTGAGAACCTTCAAGAGGAGTGTAAGTGGCAGTTTACATTCAGCTATGTTGCAGTTAATCCCAGGAATATAACTTACCCTCTCATCTCCTTCTCTGTTGTGAACTCTAGCTACCCTCAGCCTCAGCTGTTCTGGGTGGCTTACTGATGGCATGATCTTACCTTCATTGGGGAGGGGTCTGAGCCCTGGTTTACCATGTCTTTCTTAGAATTCAACTTTTACACTTGCCCATTTGCATCAAGATCAGTCAGGGATGTATCAGGAGCCGCCTGGGTGGGAGTCAAATGTATTACACTTGAAAAGGTACTAGGATATAGGATATAGTTAGCTAACTACCTATGTCTATTAACTCATTAAAGATCTACCTTAACTTTTGCTGAGAAAAATGGGTACATAGGCCTGACCATTCCTGCACATGTAGAATCCCTCTAAAAGGTTTTTAAAAATGAGTTCTTTGCTTTATAATTCCTCACTGACCTGACAGTTTGTCAGTCCTGCATCATGACTGTTTTAGTCAGCTCTTGTGCCACTGTGACTAAAGGATCTGAGAAGAACAATGTTAAAGGAGGAAAAGTTTATTTGAGGGCTCACAGTTTCAGAGGTTTTGGGCTATAGAAGGCCAGCTCCATTCCTCTGGGATCCAGGTGAGGCAGGACATCATGGCGGAAGAGTATGGCAGAGCTCACATGATGATCAGGAGCAGAGAAAGAGTAGAGGGTCCACTCATCAGATACAAATATATACCCCCAAGCCATGCCCCAATTCCACCTCCTCCAGCCACACCCTACCACTTCAGTTATCACTTAATTAATCCCTATCAGGGGATTAATTCACTGATTGGGTTAAGATTCTTACAACCCAATCATTTCTCCTTTGAACCTTCTTGCATTGTCTTACATGTGAGTTTTTGGGGGACATCACATCTAAACCATAACAATGATTTGATCAGTCTTGCATCATGACTTGACTAGTCTTTTGCAAAATTATCTCTCTTTCTTTTGTCTTTCACAGGTATAACCTCCTTAACCCCAATAACTTGCTTTTACCCCTAACTCCATCTTATATCTGCTTCCAAGAGAACCTGAGTGACCAACTCAAGGAGGTAGGGAAGGGTAAAGGCATGTGAATCCACTTATGGAAGTGGACACACAGTATGAAGATGTTTGCACCACTTGTATTGGTTTTAAATATCTAAAAATTTGAAATTCTTTGAGACCTCTCTCTTCAAGAAATGGAAACTAATTCCTGTCCTTTTGTGTTTGAATTGAACTTATGACCCAATTCTAATGAAAAGAATAAAGGGAAAGTATTCATGTGTAATTTTGGATACTAGTTTATAAAAGGCACTGTAGCTTCCTGTTTCTTCTCTCTTGATCACTTCTCTGGTAGAATCCAGCTGCCATGTTATGAGGATACTCAGGGAACACTGGAGCAGCCCACATGGTGATGAACAGAGGCCTTCCTCCAAAGCTACCTGAGTGAACTTGCAAATGAACCCTTCAGGCCCGTACTGGATCCCCAGGCAGAAAATTGATGGCAACTTGTACTAGAATGAGGTATTTCTGAATTCCTGATGATAAGATAATGAAAGGTATACTTTACATTTTAAAACAAGAAACACATTTTTTAAACTGCAACATATAGGAGGAGTTTGCTATATACCAATAGATAACTAATGCATTATAAAATGACCACCAAAAGTACCCACTATTGAAGAGGCACTAAACAGAGAAACTGACTTGCTCAGTTGTCATCGGTCACTCCCTGTAGCAGCTATTCCAGGGACAATATAATAGTTGTAAGCATGGAAAAAGCAAGAGGGCGGAGATTAAAGTTACTCCTAGTCCTAATAACATAGGCTACTATTCACCAAGGCTTAGCTAGTGACTGCTGGTCCCAGAAGTCTAACCTGATGAAAACAGAGAACACTGAAGCATCCTTTGAAAAAATCAACCAGCCAATTGGGGGCAGATACCTACCTTGGACTTTTTCTTCTACAGTGCATAAATGGGCACATGCCCTAGAAATCCAGTCATATTCTACCTTGTATCACTGAACAGCTGCTGGCCTAACAGAAGGTTGGAAGAATTTGTTACAAGTACCATTGGAAAAGCAGCTAACGGAAATATTACATATTCTGGGAATAAACAATTCTATTTTTGTACTAGAGATTTAACCCAGTGGCACTCTAGCGTTGAGCTACATCCCCAGTCTTGTTTCATTTTGTTTTGAGACAGGGTCTTGCTAAGTTGCTGAAGGTCTTACTCTTTCTGAGGCTGGCCTTGAACTTGTGATATTTCTGTCTCAGCCTCCCGAGTTGCTGGGATTAGAGGTATATGCTACTGTGCCCAGCATATCATGTGTATTCTAAATTAGTAAAAATGTATATTACTATATCCCCAGTAGGCAAATACATGAGAACCCAGAGGTGGAAGCAGGAGTGGCCCCAGTAGCCCTTTTGTCAGGGACCCAGTTGAGGAGGTTGTTTTCTGCTGCTGCAATTCTGAAGCATTACAGGCATGTTTTGAGGACTCTGTTTCAGAGAAGGAACACTTATACTTGGGTCTTGTTAATTAAGCTATAACTTCCACCTGGGCACTTTGGGTTGCCTATGCTTTGGGACAAGCAGGCAGGAAAATAAGTCAACTTCCTGAAGGGGGTGCTCAAACTTGATCATCAAGCAAAGGTAGGACCATAGAAGCTTAAAATATTCTAGTGCTTGCTTGCTTGTTGCTTTTTGAATCCTGTGATTACCATGTGACAAAGCCTGCATTAACCTGATGGATGATGACAGACACATGGTCCAGCTGTGCATGTGGATAGGCTGCCAGATATTAGTCATATGAGTGAGGCTATCTTAGATTACCCAGAGACCAGTCAAGACACACACTGATGTCGGGGAGGCATGGATAAGTCAGTGGGGATCACCCGAGTGGGTTTAGACCACTGAATCATAATCGATTGTTGTTCTAAGTACCTTAATTTTGGAGTGGCTTATTATGAAGAAGAGTGAACTGACAGAAGAAATAACTTGGAAAGGAAAGGGTTTTAGAAACCAGAATACTGTAACCATTTTTTCTCAAAAAATATATAATCCACAGATTATTTTTTAAAATAAGTGGAATGCAATTAGAACCTAGTAGTCTATATGTTCCCCCAGTTATCCACTATGTCCAAAGCTGCTTCTATTATTATCCATTATCAGTTTCTTCCTAAATGACTTCTTCTAGATACTGTTTTCTCTTAACTATGTCATTCTGATTGATTCAGTTTCCTTTTACAAGCAGTTATTGTGTACCTTCTTTGCAAGAGACTCATGCTGGACGTTGAGAATAAACAACAAGGTGTATGTGCCAAGCACAATTTGTAGCAGCTTAATTCATTAGAGCTAAGCTATGGAACCAAGTTAGGTGCCCTACAACAGATGAATGGATGAAGAAAATGCGGCATATATTCACAATGGAATATTACTCAGCCATAAAGAAAACTGAAATTATGGCATTTGCTGGTAAATGGATGCAACTTGAAAATATGATGCTAAGTGAAATAAATCAGTCTCCCCAAAACCAAAGGCTGAATGATCTCTCTGATATGCATATGCTAACACACAGTAAGTGGTTGGGGAGGGAAGAATAGAAGTTCATTATATTAGAAAAAGGGGAATTACAGGATGGGTAGGGGGATAGGAATAGGAAAGACAGTAGAATGAATTGGACAAAACTTTCCTATATTCACATATGAATACATGAACGGTGTAACTTCACATCATGTACAACCACAAGAATGGGAAGTTATACTCTATATGTCAAAATACACTCTACTCTCACATATATCTAAAAAGAAAAAAAAGAAACAAGGGTTTTCTGGCTCATGGTGCAAGGTTGAGGGACTCCATTTGGTTATGAATTTCTTACTGACAGAGTCCTGAGATAGTGCAGGGTGTCACATGGTAAGAGACAATAAGAGTGTGTTTGTATATGTGTGTGTGTGTGTGTGTGTGTGTGTGTGTCTGTCTGTCTGTCTTCTGGTCTGTATCCCTTTTCCTACAAAGCCATCAGTAATTCAATCATGGGGTTCCGCCCTGATTATCTTATCTAATTCCAATTGCCTCCCAAAGCAGCCACGCTAAACAACAGAGATTGATTTAAATTTCAACCTTCTTAATATCTCACACTGGAGATTAAAGTTCAACACAGGAAATTCTGGAGGACACACTCAAACTCTATCATTCTTCCTATTTTTCTAAGAGTTTCTATCATATATGGGAGTTAAGTTCCATTAGATAATTTTCCTGCATCAAATGGCTGATTTTTCTTGTATAAGCTCATTGACATGATGGATTATGTTGACTTTCCAATGTTGAACTAGTTTTGTATGTCTGGAATAATCCCCATTTTATTGTGGTATATAATCCTCTTTATATATTCTTTTTTTAATATTTATTTTTTAGTTGTAGGTGGACAGAATATCTTTATTTTATTTTTATGTGGTGCTGAGAATTGAACCCAGTGCCTCACGCGTGCTAGGTGAGCACGCTACCACTGCGCCACAACCCCAGTCCCCTCTTTATATATCCTTAAGGATATAATTTTCTCATATTTTATTCAGATTGTAAATATGTTTGTGAGAGGCTTTGGTTTATACTTTTCCTTTGTTTTTTTTTTTTAAAGACTTTTATCTGTTTTGGGTATTAGGGCAATGCCTGGCTCAGAGAATGAGTTAGGAGGTATTCTCTGCTTTGGTTTTCTGGCAAAGTTTAGAGAGTTGGTATCACTTCTTCCTCAAATGTTTGGTACAATGAACCAGTAAAACCATCTAGGTATAGTGCTTTTTTTTTTTTTTTGGAAGATAGTTAATTATTGATTCAATGTATTTTATACATGCAGGCCATTCTTGGCTTGTTTGAGTTTCCATAACAAAATACATTAGACTGAACACTTTAAAAACAACAGAAATTGATGTATTACAAATTTATGTATTACAACCAAGATCAAGGTGCCAGCAGACCTGGTATCTGGTGAGAGCCAGTTCTTCACAGATGACACCCTCTTGCTATGTCCTCACATTACTAAAGTATACGATAGGTGCCTTAAATCTTTTTTATTAGGGCACTAATTGTTCTCATGAAGGTGGATCCCTCATGACTTAATCTCTTCCCCAAAGGCCCAATATTTTAATACCATTACATAAAGTATTAAGTTCCAACACATGAATTTGGGGAGCACAATGTTTGGACCACAGCAAGGCCTATTCTGAGTAGTTATAATTTCTTGTGTGACTCTTGTAACTTGTGTCCCAAAAGGAATAGTCCATTTCATCCAAGTTATCAAGTTTGTAGGCAGAGTTTTTAATAGCTTTCCTTTTAATTGTTAATGGGATCAGTATTGGTAACTCATCATTTATGATATTAATTTTTTATTCTTTTTTTTTGCAAATCATCATGGTAGAGTTTTATCAATTTTACTAATTATTTCAAAGAATCAGTTTTTGTTGCTGAGTTTCCCTATTCTGTTTCCAATTTTGTTGATTTCTGTTCATTATTTCCTTTTCTTTCTACTTTTCTAGGTTCTAGAGCTTTTATTGATTTGAGATTTTTCTTCTTATGAACATATGCAATTTAGTGCTATTAATTTTCCTCTTAGCATTACATTAACTATGTTCCAGGATTTTTAAAAAAAGTTTTATCAGTTTAATAAAAATAAAAATTTTTAAAAAACCAGAAGTGCAAAACTGCAGGACAAGGGAAGAGGCCTCTAAGCCAGGGACTCAGGGAGCCCTGCTCATGGCAGCAGGCCTAATCTCAGGGTCCTTTGGTATCGCTGTTACTACCAGGTCCTGGGACAGCAACTGTCCTGTGGGAACCCCAGTTCACCTGAGTCAGGGACCCTTACTCCTCTGGGGGTGTGCTCGGCTTCTGCGTGCCCTGGATCTCGTACAGCAAGAGAAAGATGAAAGCCTCAGTGGGTTTGTAACAGCCGACCATCAGCTCCTTGACTCCGGCAGCCTGGATGTCATCGCTCTCCAGCTCCAGGAGCTGGTCCACGTCAATCCCCAGATCTGGGGTCTCCTCTTCCGGGCTGCGGTAGAGGCGTGCGAGCCGCTCCAGTGTCCACTCCTCCAGGTTGAGGCTCTTCGCAGCTCCTTGTGGGAGTACTTGACAGCGACTTTCCTTTGGTGTCTCCCTGGGCCCTAGTTGTTGCACCACCCTGGTGCTCACCTGCGGCCCCAGGGGGCCTCTGGAAGTACTGAGGAACCTGCTGGCCACGTGCCTGCCTGAGCGGCCCTGGCCTTTTGTCCCCTGTGGCTGCCCTCGCTTTCTCTCTGTCCTAGGAATTTTAATTTGGGACATTAAAATTGGGACAATTTATTTTTATTTGTTCAATATATTCTTTAAATTTCCTTTGAGACTTCCTCTTTGATCCATGAATTATTTAGAAGTATATTTTTCAGTGACCCTATGTTTGGAGGTTTTCCTGTTGTCTTTCTGTTTTTGATTTGTAGTTTGATCACATTGTTGTCAGAGAATAAACTATGTATGATTTTAATCCTTTTAGCTTTTCTGGGTTTATTTTATGATCCAGGTTGTGGTCTTTCTTCGTGTCTGTTCTAGGTAAGCTTGAGAAGAATGTGCTTCTGCAGCTGTTGGGTGGGGTGTCTATAGATTTCAGATCACACGGGCTCATCATATTATGTTTCTTCTATATTCATCCTAGTTTTTCTAACTTCATATCAAGTTTGATATGGAGCCTTGAAATTCCCAACCATAATTATAGACTTGTCTATTTGTCTTTTAAGTTCTACCAATTTTGTGTCACATATTTTGCAGTTGTGATTTTGGAATGCGATGCAATCTTGCTATGTGTAATTTTTCTCTGTGTATGGTAATTTTCTTTGCTGTGAATTCAATGATACCTAGCATTAAAAAATTTATTTCTGCTTTTTAAAAATTAATATCTGCATGATGTATGATTTATACCTTTTTCCTAGATTAATCTGCCTATTTTTTAAAACTCATATGAGTATTTATAGACAGCATAGAGTTAGGTCACATTTCAAAATTAACTTTGCAAATCTGTGTCTTTTCCTTGGTATATTTTGCCCATTTGCATTTAATCTAATCCTTGAAATATTGAGGCTTACCATCTTACTTTTAGTTTTCTATCTGCTTTCTGTTTCCCCCCTTTTCATTTTACTGCCTTTCTGTGAGTACCTTGAACACTTTCATAATTTGATTTTAATGCATTTATAAATGATTTTGACTGTATATTTTTTAGCTCTTTGGAAACCTTTTTTCATGTTTGGCCTAAGTAATCTCACACACATACCCACATGCACATACTAAAATCAAGACGGATGCGTAAATTCAGATAGACTGTATACAGTTTTAGGCCCTGCTGAGTGTAAATTTTGCTGAAATATTGGTGAAGAAAGATTGTGCTATCTTAGAAGACTTTCTGTACTTCTTCTACATAATATCCACAATTTTTACAAGCTTTATTTCATAAACTCTAAGAAATATTTTTTTTCACATTTTAAAATCTGTGACTTCCAGTGGGCAGTTGGTCATAGTTTTATACATAGTTTTCACATTGCAACACATGTAACCACCAGCCCATACCCTGTCATACTTGAATTGGCATCCTTTGTTTTTAATTCTTAGTTATATATAAAATAATAATGTACTTTACTATCAATAATGTTTTAGATTTAGCAAAATATATAATTGGTCTGGAGCAATATTAGACAAATCCTTTTGAGATTAAAAATATATGCAGTGTTTAAATTAAGCCAAAAGCTACTTAAGTTCCATTGAATAACTTCCTTAGGCATTGACTTCACTCTTTTTTATTTTTGGCTTATGCAAACATTTTTGCTTATATTTTTTTGTAATAAAATACTTTTTTCTAGTAAAATCTACTACAAATACTCTTACATAGTTTTTCTTTTATCAAAATGTTCCTCAAGAAGTCCGAAAGTAGCTGGGTGTAGTGGCATATGCCTATAATCCCAGCAGCTCAGGAGGCTGAGACAGGAGGATCATGAGTTCAAAGCCAGCCTCAGCAATAGTGAGGCACTAAGCAACTCAGTGAAACTCTGTCTCTAAATAAAATACAAAATAGGGCTGGGATGTGGCTCAGTGGTCAAGTGCCCCTGAGCTCAATCCCTAGAACACTGCCCTGCCAAAAAAGAAGTCTGAACATTAAAAAAAAAACACTAAGATTATTATAAAAAATACTTATTAAGATTTTGTATGAGCCAGGTGTAGTGGCACACGCCTGTAATCCCAGCACTTTGGGAGGCTGAGACAGGAGAATTGCAAGTTCAAAGCTAGCCTCAGCAATGGCAAGGCGCTAAGCAACTCAGTGAGACCCTGTCTCTAAATAAAACACAAAATAGGGCTGGGGATGTGGCTCAGTGGTCGAGTGCCCCTGAGTTCAATCCTCAGTATCAAAAAAAAGGAATAAAAAAGATTTTGTATGTTTGTAACTTCTGTTTGGATGTTAGAATTGTATAACCAAGGTTGGTTGGCACAGTCATAATGTCAAGAAATTCAAATTTTAAGAGTCATAAACAGCAAGTCTAAAACGAAATTTGAAAGGATAATATGAGGAAAAAAATGCTTCTGTTTCCAGCTTATCTAACCTTTCAAGGGCACTTAACAGTGAGAAGAAGATTATAAGTACAGACAGATTTCATGATTAGAAGGTTCATTAGTAAGAAGGTACAGAATACTAATCACAAGACTTTCATTTGCACTGACAAGGTCTGACCTAGCTGGCATTCATCAGTGACAGTGGAATTGCTCCCTGGTGGTATCAACCACAGGCAAGGCAGAGAAAACATGTTCTTCATGGAGGAATTCATCACAAGGAAGCAGAGCTGTATCACACACCACTGCTTTTGGGAGGTCCCCAGAGAGCATCTAGCATCTTATCTGAATCAGTTTGTTTGGTCTGTGAAATGTAAAATGCTCAGGGGAACTTTGCACGTTAAAGAAAGTTTAAACTTTGGAACCCTGCGAAAACAACCATCACATGAATACCCTAAATGATTTAATTGACCATGAGTAGTTGTTTTGTGTGGTATTACATCTATAAACATAGGTATATACCTTAATATTAACTATTGTCGAATTACAAATATTATAAACTCCTATAAATATTTCTATTTCTAAATATTAGTATATCCAAATAACAACTGTTAATATTTGTCAAAATCTCGTATTTTAAGTTTAGAAGGCCATTTTCATATTTCCATTATAAATGTGTATTTAATGACCCTTTTCTAAAGTGACCTAATTTTTAACAAAATATGCTCACATCATCTAGAAGCATTTTATAAAGAATGAATTTCCAGAGTTGTTCTTGATACTGGGAAGGACAAAATTGAGCCCTGCCAATTTTCACATCTGTAAAGAATGTATTGCTAATTTGTTATGAAATTAACAAATTAAATACAGTAATTAGAGATTATACAGAGCAATATACAACAGACTGAAACACAGGTTCTGGAGTCAGACAATTTCAGATTTCCTGATTTCAAATCCTGATTACTTTACCAGTTACTGATCTCAGTTTATTTCCTTGTAAAAGAGAAAAATACTCCCTAACTTATGCACACTGTTGGGATAAGTGTCAGGTAAATAATTGTTATTACAATCAAACGCAAAATTGTGTATAAAATACTTCAAGTAAAACACCAAAAGAGAAGGAGGCCAAAGAAACAAGTAAAGACCTAACAGAGTTGAGGCTTGATCTGGGAATTAAAATATCTCTATTTTATAATAAAAATGACTTTTTACAATTTTTTAAATTGTAAAATGTTAGAATACATGGGCGATGAATCATGTAATGACTATGATAGTTAATACTGCCTGTTTAGCTGGGTGCAGTGGTACACACTTGTAGTTCCAGTAGCATGGGAGGCTGAGGCAGGAGGATTGCAAGTTCAAAACCAGCCTCAGCAACTTAGCAAGGCTTTTAGCAACTTAGGAAGATCCTATCTCTAAATAAAACATAAAAAGCGCTGGGAATCTGGTTCAGTGATTAAGTGCCCCTGGGCTCAATCCTTGGTACTAAAAAAATAATGGCCTATTTACCTGCTAACTTAAATGACCCCCAAAGGTAAGTGGTCTTAATTTTGGTCTTCATAGCCGGGTGCAGTGGCGCACACCTGTAATCCCAGCACTTTGGGAGGCCGAGACAGGAGAATCTTGAGTTCAAAGCCAGCCTCAGCAATGGTGAGGCTCTAAGCAATTCAATGAGATCTTGTCTGTAAATAAAACACAAAATAGGGCTGGGAATGTGGATCAGTGGTCGAGTATCCTGAGTTCAACCCAGTACCAAAAAAAAAAAAAAAAATTGGTCTTAATTACTGATGGGAATGCCTTCAGAAATATTAAGCTCTGATATAGGATTCAAACAAAAGCGTTTTTTTAGACAAAATGTGTTTAAAGACCACGAAAGAAACAGATTTCCCAGAATAAATCATGAAACATTTTCTTAATTTATTTTTAAATTAAGTACTACATTTATACATTTCAAAAGTAAAAAGATTAAAAAGCATATTATGAAAAATTTCCAACTCACCCCTGTATTCCAGCCACACACCTGTTCTTGGCACAGAGAAATAAAATCACATTTTTCTTTTTAATTCTTGTACTACTTTATGCATATGTAAATAGTTACATTTAATTACAATTACCTGTTTTTGTAGCACAAATGTTATATGCACACTGTACATGCCATTTTTCACATTTTTTTACAATATCCTTTGGAGAGTCTGGTTTGGACATGGTTTGAGTTTGTCTCCTCATGCATTCATGTGCTGGAGGCTTGGTTCCCAATGAGGCAATATAGGAGTTGATGGAATCTTTACTTGGAAGAGATGAGTGGGAGGTACATAGGTTATTGGGAGGGCTGCCCTTGGAAGAAATGCTAGTCTGAAGAAGACTGTCATGAGAGTACATTGTTGTAAGAATGAGTCCAACTTCCTTCTTTGGGGTATGATCTCTTGCTCCCACACATGCTCCTGCCATGATTCAGATAGGCCCTTACCAGAGGCTACACTCATGATGCTGCTTGATCTCAGACTTTCATCCTTTTAAACTATGAATTAAATAAATTTTTTTTTCTTTGTAAAGTAAGGTATTTTGTAACATACTTGGACATATAATAAATACGGGGAAAATACAGAGATTTTAATGGTGAAATTCATGAAGAACTTTTTTGATCCTTTTTTAAAATATCAGTTTTATGTTTACTAAAAATACAGCTAATACATTTTAAGCAGTCCACTTTTGAAAGACATTTAGCTTTTTCTAAAGTTTTGTAACTGCAATGATGGTATGAATAATCTTGCACATAGAACATGGAATTTTCAAATTAGGAAAGGTTGATACAAACCTATTAATTTTGTGAATGGTGTGCATACAAGCTATTGAACGTTTCTGAGTGAAGGAGAGCAGGAAATATGGATAATAGAGGTATATATTCAAAAGGCTCCTAGAATGCTGTGGAAAGATAATGATATGATAGAAAATAGTGCTGAACTATTGAAAGTAATGAGAGATAATGAAATTAGTGTTTATATCAAAGTGCATATATGCATTCTACTGTCAGGTATAACTAATTAAAATAAATAAATTGTTTTTAAAAAGGCAGATGACATTTCTGAATATGGGTCTTATCTCCTGGCACCCTGGAGTGATTGGGAGCTTTGAAGACATTTTACAGATTTTCCAGTTAGAATAAAACTAGCAGTGTGATAGGTTTGGGCAGATAAAATGTTCAGGTTAGAGAAGACAGAAGTTGTAGGAAATAACAGGTTGGAAATCAGTCTTTAAATTTTGAATGAGAAAGGAGAGAAGCAGGTTAATGCTCTGTCACTGGGTAGGAGACAAAGTCCGTTGAAGGTGGATTAGTAAAAGTATTTAGTCAATGTTGATCCTAGGGAATAGGCTTTGTGATCTTTTCTCTATGTATACACTACTCTGGGTGGATTTTAACGGCCCTGGTAATGTTCACAGCAAGTTGTAATCAATGTCTACAAGCATCTTGCATTTCTATCTCTCTAGACAAACATACACCCACTTCATTTGCCATGCAGAGCATCACTATTTTTCTCAATGTTTCATTGACTTTTCAATCAGATCAAATATACTAATTTTTTGTTTATAGTATTTGTTTTGGTATTAGTTGTAGAGTTCATAAAAATTTGTAGAGCTGTCAAATTTATTCTACTCCTAAATCATGCAGCCAGATCAATAGTTTATTCTGCATCATTCATTGACTTATAGTTTTCCTTTAAATCATTCATACATCAGAAATTTATTTTGATACATAGAGTATGGCAGGGAAAATCTCTTGAAAACTATTTTCAATTCTTCTGTAGCATTCTTTTCTTATGTTTTCCCATTAACTCAGTTAATTGCTTTGTGTCTTATTTAATAAAGTAAATATATTCTTTAATTTTTAAGATAGTGAAAAATTTGTTCTAGGTAGTAGAAACTTTCCAGAGGGCCTGTTTCTCACTCTTTATTCATTTTGAACATGGAGAGATAATATTTCCCCAAAGCTGCCATGGTGGAGACTTCCTTACTCCCCCACCTACATTCTGTTAATTCTCCTTTGAGATTTCATGTGGGAGCGTTGGTTGATATGTTACATGGGTTCAATGATTCAACCACATTAGAGGCATAGAGAGAAGGCTCTGTAGTTACAGCAAAGGAACATTTTCTCTGTTTAATCCTTTTTTGTTGATATTATAATACTGGACACTAGCTCTCCTGTCTAGCTTACTATCTTACACAGCCTCCATCGTGGACACATGTGTAGCTCTCTTTGACCGCATTTCCTAGGACAGCAGCTTACTATGTCAGGGAAGAGCTGCATCTCAAAAGAAAAGACTCAGCTTCTTTGCCCATGAGTGCATGCGTGCATGTGTTGTATGGTATGGTTTTCTTTCCTTTGTATCTCCTTGTAGGGCGCCTTTTGAATGACACTGATCTGCATAAAGGTTTTCAAGTGAAGTGATTTTCTTCGACTCCATTCTGCTCACTCAGACGACCTTGACTCTATATCAAAATTTTAAATGATTTATCTAAAATATAGTTATTGACACTATTTATTGATTGTTTATTGAGCAATCAAAACGTAGACATAATTCTTTTTTCCATATTTTATTTTATCTGGGGAAATAAAGTGCAGTGCTTAAGGACATGATCTGTATTCTGCAAGCTACGGTGCTCCAATGCCACAGGGCAAGAAAAGATGGATACACCAGATAGCTCAAACTGACTAAATTCACCCTTTCTGTCTTTTGGGGTGTTTTTTGCAGGAGGGATATTCTCAATGGATTGAAGGAAGCCCGTTCACTTTGGTGAGGGGAATCTTTATGCAGTCTATTAGTTCAAATGTCAATCTGTTCATAGGCAGGAACAAAAAGAACATTTTACCAGCTTTCTAGATATCCCTTAGCCCAGTCAAGGTGACGCATGTAATTATCCATCAAAACTCCCCTCCTTATGATGCTGTCTTGACTCTCCAAACTCATTGGCATGAGATTTCATGTCACAAATGCTCCTTTGTCTTCTTTTTTTAGGCATGCCTTTTAATGCTTCCCTTTAGCATTGCTTGGTAAAGCCAGTCTCAGTTATCTGCTGATTCCACAAATATATCCATATAGTCTGCTCTCGCCTTTGAATGCTTTAATCACACTTTGCTACCGGGCATACTTTTACTTATGCTTAAAAGTTCACTTGAAACAACATTATTCTATGAATTTGTCTCTGAATTTTTAGGCAGAGTTAATCACTTTCTCATTCATAGCATTTTGAGCATTAAAAAATAGTTATATTGCCGGGTTATAATTCATTATGTTCATGGTTGTCTACACCAACTTAATATGAGCTCTTGATATAAGAGGCTGGATTAATCCATATGTGTTTCTCCAAAATAGTATATATTTGGGACTAAAAAAAATGATTTTGAATGCTACAACAAAGGAATAATTGAATGCTCACATTGACCACACTTTACACATAAAGAATGTGTTTTTTAGAGAAGGAAACTGATACATAAAGCAGTTTTAGAAAATAATGCATGAATTTATCATTTTGCAAAGCAAGGGATCTTTTGACAAATAAAAATTTGCTCTAATATTTGTTCATTTTGAATTTTTTTCATAGTGGGTTTGAATTTTTAAGATATAATTTCATTGTCAAAAAAAAAATCAAGTTTTTTTTTTAAAGAAAAACAGCAGTGTGTGCTGGTAGTTTCTATTACCACTTATAAGTAAGCCCAGGAAGATTAAAAATCGACATCTGAGATTTTGAGAGTTTCTTTCTAGTAATAAGCATTTGGGCACAGAAATGCTCTCAGGCCTCCAAATGTCCTAGGGACGCTAATGGTGAAAGTGCTTCAGGCAGCTATTGATCAAACTCTGAGCCTCCATCTACTCTCCTCAGTCTCCCAATTCGTACATCTCCTTTTGTACAAAAAGGACAGATAAATTTATTTATAGATAAAATTGTAGTTCATGGGAAGAAAGCCACAGCACATGTATTTGACAAAAAGCTTCCTGGAGATTCTGGTCTTGTGTGCCCTGTGATCATTCACCTGGGAAGTCAAGCCGTGCTTTCTGCACAGGTCAGCACATGAATCCCTTTGTACTTTTTTTTCCCTCCCTTCAGGCGTGATGCTCAGACAAATTCAATGCAGTCATTATTTATAGCAAAGTATAAGAAAAAAAATCCTATGGGGAGTTAAATGTTTTAGTGCACAGAGGATTTTTTAGAAATTAAAATTGATGTCACAAATGACAACTACTCAGAAACGGTCATGTTCTTTTCTTAGTAGGGTCACAATGATTTGTGATGTAAACAGTTTTTTCATATGGTCTCTGCTACTTGAATCTCATACATTGTTACTATTTCTATTTCTCTGTGGTACCCATAATTGAATAAGGAGGGGGAGCAGAAAGTCCTCAGCTGTTTTAATTTCTGAGTAGGGACATGGAGAATTAAGATTAGGGCTGCTACTGGAACTTACTAGAACTCTGTCAGTTTTTTAAATGTCTTTACTTCAAAAACATTTAGATTGAATAAAGTTCATATATGCCAGTACAGAAATCAAATAATTGCTTTATCTTATTATGGGATAATTTATAATATTTGTACTTTCCCTACAAGTCTAGAAAGTATTTCTCAAATTTGTGCAAGACTCAGTAACAGAAATAGGTTCATTTTAAATTTGTGGTAGGGCTTTTATTCAGCAGGTACTAACTATTTTATATGCTAAAATGTACAATGACTGGTCTCATCGATTTCATTGTTGTTGTTTTAAATTTAAAAGCTAGTTCAGGATACTCCAGCCTGTCATGGATTCTTTTTTAATGTTTTTATTAGTACATTATATTTGTACATAATAGTGGGATTCATTTCAACATAATCATACATGCATTGAATATAATTTGTTTCACTTCAATTCTCAGTACTTCTTTTCCTCCCCTCCTCCCTTCCCCTGGTCCTCTTTCTTTATTCTACTGGTCTTCCTTCTATTTATTTAGTTTTTTTAAACTAGTGCTTTACAGCTGTACATAAAGGTGCAATTCACTGTGGTAAATTTATAGATGTACATACATAATTTGGTCAATGTCATTTCACTGTTTTCTTTTCCTCTTCCTTCTTCCCTCTCACTCAATTCTCCTGCTCTGCTGCACTGATCTCCCTTCTATTTTCATGGGATTTCCCCATCTTCATCCCTGGCCTTAATTTGGTTTAACTTTTGCAAATGAAAGAAAACATTTGACCCTTGATTTTTCAAGTCTGGCTTATTTCCCTTGGTAGGATGTCAGTGCCATTCATTTACTAGCAAATGACATACTTTCAATCTTATATGTAGTTTACTAAAACCTTATTGTGCATAAATATTGCATTACCTTAATTCATTTTTTTCATTGAGGTCTATAATGGACATTTGCTCTTTTCGGTTACTTTCATCTAATCCCCCCTTTTTTGATAGCAACATCTTAAATACTTTAGGAGGGCACTTGCCTATTTGGTGTAATGTTGTAGTACTGCACTGTATATCAAGGAGCGCCACATTATCCTATGTCAGCACTCTGTCACTCCTTGGACTTTGCCAGAAACATGAGGAAAATTATTGGAACTCACTCATTTGGCTGGAATTATTCTGATGAAATTATGTGTGGTTCTTATTGCCTTGACTCTTCACCACCACATTTCCATTCTGTTTTCATGAGTTCTCATCTGTTCTATGAGGCATTTAGTATTCTTCCAATGAATTATTTTCTTAAGGTAATCTTTTACTTATAATCTAAGAACTAAAAGTTTTTAGACCTGTATCTAACCAAGGAAAATGTTTATCAGGAGTTAATACCTTTCAACTGCTCACATTCTGGTTGGAAATGAGCATTTGTAAATATAAGAAGGAACCTGAAGTTCAATGCAGATTGATTACTGGGACATAATGCCGGTTTTGGAGAAACTTGGACTTCTGCTTGTCAGTCAATTGCTTTGTTTTGTCTTGCTCACCAACAGTCACTAAGAAACTTCATACTGCAGGCTCAGTCCTATAGATGTGGCTTTTATCAAAGCAGTACAAGTTAGGAATTGGAATATTGCCCTAGAATATTCTCTCACAGGCTTATCAATCAAACTTGTGTTTTTCACTTTAATTCCTATCACACGTTTTTAAAGCACATTTGAACTTTTGCCTGGGCTTGGTGACTTTTCTTCCCTCCTCTGCACCAAAGTCATTGTTTTAAGTACAGTCCATGGACTTGGACCCTTGAATACCCTGAGTATATCATGCCAGTATTCTCTTTATGGTGATCTAGCCCCAATGCCTCATTGCATGACCACTGGCTGAAGTTCTGTTCTAAATGGATGAACTTGAAACTTCTGGACTCCACAATTCTATACTGCAGCAGCAGCAGGCTTTCTATCATGCAAGTCCACAGAAACATATATGCTCTGCAGTGAATTTTATTTGGATCCTGTCCATTTAATGTATTTGTGCTTTTTACATCAAAATTTTTTCTTATTTAATTTTTTTCATTGCCTAGCATTGAGATTCAAAACAATTCCACATTTCTTAAACTCTACTGATTGCATTAAATATGCCAACCTGCAAGGCCAGAACCCTGGGAATCATCCTATCAATAAATAACTAAGTCCTGTTAGTATTTCAGGAGCTGATTTTTCCTTTCTGGGAATTTCCAGTAACCATTCAGGCCCTTGGGTCTCTAACATGAAAATGGCAATAGCCTCCCTAATTTGACTCTCTGCCTTCAATTATTCCCTGTCAAAACTGTCCTCCTCATAGAACAGTAATCAATCTATGTCATGTTTGATTCCCTGCTGAAAACTCTAGTGCTCTTGGGAATCACTGAAGTAGAATGCTGCATCAGAATCACCTGAGCAACATGTAAAATATGGACTCCTGGCCCCACCACAGAGATCCAATTCAAAATAGACAAATTCGAGACCACTGCTCAACCAGATGGTATTCCAACTGCTTAACTTGACTTTCTAAGACCTGAACATTGTCTTCCTGCTCAATTTCATTTCCTATCAGTCTTCACTGTTCATTATACCCTCAGGTTAACTATTTATAGATTTCTGCATTGATAACATTTCATGACTCCATGTCTTGCCTTATGGTATTCTCTTGGTCTAGAACATTCTCAACTTCCCCTTAATGTAGCACAAAACTTGCTATATAGTAAGTAGGAACCTAACAACATTTGAGAGAGTAAATAATCACATTAACCACATAAAATAAACTTCTCTCTAGTTCATCAATATAATTTTTATTTTTTAATATATTAGCTTAATTTTAAATATTGGATATTAAAATCATAATTTTATAGGAAAGCCAAAATATTGATAAATATCAAAATACCATAAATATGTAGCAAAAAGCTCTATGCTGCCCCCTTTATGATATTTGGTTTTAATAAACCCATCTATCTAGAGATCTCCAAGCTTATTAGCACAGAATGTTTACTATTATAATATTCATATTTGAAAGAATGAAAAAGTGAAGAGATTCTGAGCATAGGGCAGAAACTCTCAAGTTGCCAAATGTGCAAGGAAAATGCAAAGACCTATACTTAGTACATACTTGTTTTTAAAACAAAGCAACTACCAACTGAGACCATGGAGCTGGAGGTGATAAAGATTTCATGCATAATTCAGTATAACACCACTAGCAGTAATTTGGATTGAGTTCTATGAACACAGATCATGAAACAAATTCCTTTTCTTAATTTGCTGTGGAACAGTAGAAGGACAGTGGAAAGGTGTCAGTAATTCCCCATGTCTACTGGGTCATTATTATGAATACTCAATGGTCTGTTATAATTTATATCATATATAGATATATAAATCCTAATATATGTGTGTGTTATATCTATTTTATATATCTATCTATTGCATTACAGCTATGCTCCCAGTTATTTGCCAATCCTTATGACAAAATTCCTTGCATTTTTCTCTCTGTAAGCTGTTTTCTCCTTACATTTCACCCAACACATTGAACTTTCTCTACTCAATTTCACCAAACTAGCAACCAATTCTTAGTTTTCATCTTATTTGATTTCTCAGTTGTAAATGACCAGTTAAACACTCTTCTAGAGAAATACTTGATCAACTTTCTAGGAAGTTATCTTCTCTGGATTACCCTTCTTTTTAATTTTTTATTTATTCTTTTTAGCTATACATGATTGTAGAATGCATTTTTACATATTATACATACATAGAGTATAACTTCTCATTCTTGTGGTTGAACATGATATGAAGTTTCACTAGTCATGTATTTATATATGTACATAGAAAAGTTATGTCCAGTTCATTCTACTGTCTTTCCTATTCCCATATCCCCACTTCTTCCCTTCATTCCCCTTTGTCTAGTACAATGAACTTCTATTCTTCTCTCCCCTGCTTATTGTGTTAAAGTCTGCATATAAGAGAGAACATTCGGCCTTTAGTTTTGGGGGACTGGCTTATTTCACTTACCATGAGAGTCTCCAGTTCCATCTATTTAAAGGAAAAATGCCATAATTTCATTCTTCTTTATGGTGGAGTAATATTCCATTATGTATATATACCATATTTTCTTTATCCATTCATCTGTTAAAGGTACCAAGGTTGGTTTCATAGCTTAGCTATTGTGAAGAGAGTTGTTATAAACATTGATGTGGCCGTGTCAGTATAGTATGCTGATTTTAAGTCCTTTGGATGTATGCTAAGGAGTGAGATAACTTAGTCAAATGGTGGTTCCATTCCAAGATTCCTGAGGAATCTCCATACTGATTTCCATAGTGGTTGCACCAATTTGCAGTCCCACCAGCAATGTATGAGTGAAACTTCTTCCCCACATTCTTGCCAATATTTAGTTTTACTTGTATTCTTGATAATTGCCATTCTGACTGGAGTGAGATGAAATCTTAGTGTAGTTTTAATTTGCATTTCTCTAATTGCTGGAGGTGTTGAATTTTTTTTCGTATATGTGTTGACCAATTGTATTTCTTCTGTGACGTGTCTGTTCAGTTCCTTTGTCTATTTATTGATTGGGTTATTTGTTTTTGTGGTATTAAGTTTTTTGAGTTTTTTATATATCCTGGAGATTAATGCTCTATCTGAGGTGCAGGTGGCAAAGATCTCCCATTCTGCAGGCTCTCTCTTCATGCTCTTGATTATTTCCTTAGCTGTGAAGAATCTTTTTAGTTTGATACCATTCCATTTATTGATTCTTGATTTTACTTCTTTCACTTTTGGAGTCTGGTTGAGGAATTTGGTTCCTAAGCCAACATGATGGAGAGTTGGGCCTACTAGTAGGCACAAAGTGTTTGGTCTAATGCCTAGGTCCTTGGTCCACTTTGAATGGGTGTTTTTCAGGGTGAGAAATGGGAGCTCAAATTCATTCTACTACACATGGATTTCCAGTTTTCCCAGCAATATTTGTTGAAAATATCTTTTCTCCAATGTATGTTTATGGTGCCTTTGTCTAGTATGAGATAACTGTATTTATGTGGGTTTGTCTCTGTGTCTTCTATTCTGTACCATTGGTCTTTATGTCTGTTTTTGTGCCAATACCATGCATTTTTGTTACTATAGCTCTGTAGTATAATTTAATTTATGGTATTGTGATGCCTTCTGCTTCATTTTTCTTACTGAGGATTGCTTTGGCTATTCTGGGCATCTTATTTTTCAAATGAATTTCATGAATGTTTTTTCTATTTCCAAGGAGATTGTCATTGTAATTTTAATAGAAATTGCATTAAATCTGCATAGTGCTTTTGGTAGTATGACCATTTTGACAACATTAATTCTTCCTATCCAAGAATATGGGAGATCGTTCTATCTTCTAAGATCTCAATAGATGCAGAAAAAACATTTGACAAAATATAGCATCCATTCATGATCAAAACACTACAAAAACTATGTATAGTAGGAACATATCTCAACATTATAACAGCTATATATGTTAATCCCAAGGCAAACATCATTCTAAATGGAGAAAAATTAAAAGCATTTCCTCTAAAAACTGGAACAAGACAAAGATACTTTCACCACTTCTATTCAACATAGTCCTTTTAACTCTAGCCAGAGTAATTAGAAGAAAGAAATTAAAGGGATGTGAATAGGAAAAGAGGAACTCAAACTATCCCCATTAGCCAATGACATGAATCTGTATTTAGAAGACCAAAAAAAAATTGCAACAGAAAGTGAGAACTCAAATGAATTCAGCAAAGTAATAGGATATAAAATGTGTTCCTTACATCAGTAATGAATCAAATGAAAGAGAAATTGGGAAAACTATCCCATTCACAATAGTTTTGGGAAAAATATCTAGAAATCAATCTAACAAAAGAAGTGAAAGACATCTACAATGAAAACTATAGAACTCAAAGAAAGAAATTGAAGAAGACCTTAGAAGATGGAAAGATCTCCCATGTTCTTGGATTACCCTTCTGTTCTCTGGTTGTTTCTTCTTAGTGTTGTTCTTTTGAATCTCAAGACCTGGGTGAGTCATGGAGGTTGATCTTTGTAACACCTTTTTCATTTTTTCAAATAATACACACTTACGGGCTAAGAGTTGTTCACTCTCCATAGAGCTTCAGTTGCCATCATTATGTAGACTTGCATTTCTAACCCAGAGGTCTCTCATGAGTTCTAGGCTCATATATGACATATGACTACTATATCAATATATCTACTTATATGTTTAATATATTTCTCAGCCGGACATTGTGGTGCACACCTGTAATCCCAGTGGCTCAGGAGGCTGAGGCAGGAAGATTTTGAGTTCAAAGCCAACCTCAGCAAAAGCGAGGCACTAAGCAATTCAGTGAGAACCTGTCCCTAAACAAAATACAAAATAAGGCTGAGGATGTGGTGCAGTGGCCAAGTGCCCCCAAGTTCAATCCCTTGTACCCCCCAAAAATATACTTTTCAAAATTTAATATATCTAAATTTATTATTAGTAGTAGTAGTAGTAGTAGGGATTGAACTCATAGGTGCTTTACCACTGAGCTACATCCCCAGACCTTTTATTTTTTATTTTGAGACAGAGTCTTGTTCAGCTGCTGAGGGCCTTGCTAAATTGCTCAGGCTGGCCTCAAACTTGATATCTTCTTACTCTAGCCTCCTAAGTCTTTGGTGTTACAGGTGTGCCCTACCATGTCTGGCTATTTTCATTTTTTCCCCATACCCATTGAATACAGTATTCCAAGTAGAATAAAGAAAAATGGAATAAAATTTCAACCCTTTGGGGGAAATTATATATATATGTGTGTGTGTGTATATATATGTATATGTATATGAATATTTTTTGCTTTGAACAGCAAAAATTTTATTTTTATTTTATTGTATTTTTTCCTAGCTAATAGAATATATTTAAAAAGACCTGGAAGACAGCTTCTAGATGTTAGAGAAGGTCTATTTAGTTCTGCTTTAGTCAGGGTCCTGCACAAAAACAGAAGATTTTGTCTATAGTCTTCATTTCTTTCTTTCTTTTTTTTTTTGGTACTTGGGATTGAACTCAGGGGTACTTGACCACTGAGCCACATCCCCAGCCCTATTTTGTGTTTTATGTAGAGACAGGGTCTCACTGAGTTGCTTAGCACCTTGCCGTTGCTGAGGCTGGCTTTGAACTCGCGATTCTCCTGTCTCAGCCTCCCTAAGTGCTGGGATTACAGGCTTGAGCTACCATGCCCGGCTTATAGTCTTCATTTGTTGAATGGCATTACTACTAGTCCAAATGCCAAAGTTCAGAACCTGGCAAAAATTATGGCTTTATTGATCCCTTACTCTCAATACAGTTCTTTCAGGTTTGGACCTCCACCATTTCTCTTGTAGACAACAGTAATACATTTTTTCTGGTTTTTGGGCTTCCCATACACTGTCTTCCATCCTTTGCCACATTACTATTAGAGTTATCTTTCTAAACACAAATCTGATCATATGAATTCCGTACTTACAACTTACTATTGTCTATACTCAAACTGAAAGTTAAACTACTGTGATTTTGTGGATTTTCTGAGTCTTATCTCTTAACATCTCTTCTGAACATCCATGCTTCTACAGTATTAGAATATTTGTAGCTCCTTAATCTCAGCTGCTTTATGCCTCTATACCTATATACATGGCCCTTTTTTGCAAGAGCTTCAAATCTACCCCAACTCATTTATTTGTTGTACTGTGTTTGAATCCAGTATGCTGTAACAAAATGCCTTAAGCTAAGTAATCTATAAGCAACAGAACTTTATTTTTTACAGCTCTGGAGAATGGGAAATCCAAGATCAAGACACCAGCAGATAAAGAATCTGATAAGAACTTGTTCCACAGAAATGGTGCCTTTTAGGTGTCCTCATATTGTAGAAGAGAAGCTCAAATAAGATCGTTTAGGTGTCTCTTATAAGGGCATTCATCTAATTTGTGGGGATAATTTCAAAAACGTTTTACCTCTTAATACCAGCACATTGGGAATTAGGTTTCTACATTTGACTTTGGGAGAGAACATAAACATTCAGATTATAGCATGTTTCTACTCATGAAAATTCAGCTTAAATTTCACATCTTTTATAAAGGGTTCTTTTGAGTAGCTCCAAATCTGACACCTAGTTGCTATATACTCATCTGTGGCCTCAATGGAGCTTTAATCCTCTAACTTCTATATTCAAACTCAACATGTGTAATTCCCACAACCATTCTTTACGTAACATGTTTTTTCAACCTCTTTCCAACCCCCAACAGTTCTTCTGCCTGGAACTGTTCATCTCCACTCTAGTATATTCAATTGGCTTTACATGTGGTCAATTCCTTAGACTTTAGGTCTGTGGTGGAGGTCTTTTTAAGACAGATAGAAGATCAAGTTGACCAGTATGTGAGCGTCCCAGAATGAGATTCTTGCAAAAGACAGGAAGGAATACACAAATATAAAGATGAAAAGGGAATCGACTAGGTTTATTGAAGAAATAATAATCAATGAGAAGACTTCGTACTAAACACTGCCACCACATCAGCAAATAACTCTGGGAACACAGAATAGTTACTCTGCATCTCAATTCTCCATTTGGTAAAATACAGAGTAATGAATTAATACTTCTGTAAAGCCTTGTATGGTGGTGCATGCTTATAATGCCAGCTACTTGGGAGCCTGATGAGGGAGGATGAAGAGTTTGTGGGTGTGAAAACCCAGCCTGGGCAACATAGTGAGGTCCCATCTCCAAATCAATCTCTCTGTCTCTCTCTCTCTCTGTCTCTCCCTCTCTTCCTTCCTCCACCCCCCCCCCACTCTGGCACACACAAAACAAGTAATATTTTGTAATCTGAAATTATTTTGAGTCAAATTTTCCAAATTAAATTATTTGTATGAGAAGAAGGGAAATCTTTAAAAAGAATACTTGTTCTGAATTCTATAAAATGTAAATTATTTTACTTTTTAATTTATATTTTATTTTGCTTTGTTTTATAGATGAGTCTCATTATGTTGCCCAAGCTGGTTTCAGAGTCATAGGTTCAAGTGATCCTCCCACCTCAGCCTACAGGTATGTGTCATCACAATGAGATAAAATGAATAATTTTAAAGGGTAAACCCTCTTTTAGAAAGTAAAATCCTTAGGAAGTAGTGCAGAGGATAGGATTGCTAAAACACATTATGCTGACTATTGAACTACTATGCTTCACCTAGATACATGGGCCAAAAATATAAAGATTTAAAAATAAATGTTAGTTAAATATCCAGCAGAGCTATAGATATTTACACAAAATCAGTCATATAAATTGCATTTTAAGCCACCAGACCAGTTTTAATAATATGAGGCCATATGCTAGCACTAACCTCCATCAGAGAATAAGGCATTCTGGTTCTTACAAGCAGTTATTTTCACGAAGTGTCCAAGAATAACACAATTTTGAGGACTTGAACAATTTAACCTAAAGGAAAGAAAATAGTATGGAATTTAAAATAAGCAAATATTTGCTCTGATTTATAGTAAAAAAATGATTCAAGAAATCCCACGAGATATAATTCATGAGAAAGGTATTAAGTGGTCATTGGGTTTATGGAGAGAAATTACTCCTAAATCTTAATCTTCAGAGCTTTGTCCATTTTATGTGACTGCTTAATTTTTCTTCCATCTTGGCCTACTTTATCAACAACAGAACTCTAACTGAATTGTAAGAGAAGATTTTAAGAATAGAAAAATTTACTTGCATATGAATTGTGTTTTGAAGATGAATGGAAATGTAAAGGAATACAGGGAGTTGCTTTAAAAGTTGTCAAATCATAATAATTATGTGTCGAGACTGTTATCATAAATTATTTCCCTTATTCAGGGTGAGTGAAGACACTAATCGTTCAATGCAAGCCCTTTTGAGAAGGTGTCATTAATAGAAGAAAACTGGTAGAAAAGGCCTGAGGTGGGGAATGAATCCAGTCCAGCCTGAAAAAAACTCTGCTCCAGGTTTGAAAAATCACCCCATCCTCCTGTGTAAGTGAGATGCTAAGAAGCACAACTGCTTTTTGAATCTAAGTCTGCAAAGGAGCTGTAAGAGGGGTGGGACGGAGATGGCACCCAGGATCGCTGAGGCACCTGCTCCTTTCTGAGCCAGACAAGGGTCAGGAGCTGGACTGGGACCAGAACACCAGCAAGGCGTCAGAGAATGTTCTCTGAATAAGACGATGGCGCTTAAGAAAACTAACTATCTTCTCATCTTCTACCTCAGTTTCTCACTCTTCATCTACATAAAGAGTAAGCTATTCCCATTTACTGAACTTTTCCTACCTTTTCTGGCTTCTTTCCAGCTTGTTATATTTCTTACAAATAGTTCATAGTGTTGGGATGTTCTACAAAAATCAATGCAGAAAAAGAAATATTTATTTCTTCTTGGTGTCAGCAAGCGTCCTGTTTTGAACAAACCAGTGATATCAGTCAATGTTGTGATTTCCAGTCAATACAGAAAATGTTTTTGTAACCCTTTTAGCCATTAGCAGGAGAATTAAATGGTCACATAGAAAAGAAGATATTTTGTTGTGTTTAACTTTTATAAAATAGATTTGTAGTTTATAATTGATATCCTTTAAGAAAGTTATTCATAAGTTATATTGCATTTTATTCCCACATTCTGTGTCTCTCACATTTAAAGAACTCTGTATTGCAACATTTGCTCTCATTATCAAAGGGATGTCTCAATGTTTCCCAGAGGATAATGGTTCAAAATATCTCTTTGCCAGAGAAATGGGTATCTATTGTTATGTGCTTCTGTTTTATAAATATATTATTTTCCAAAAACTTCACCAAATAGAAACAAGAACAATGTTTCTGGGACAACCTCGTCAGATGCATGGCAGTATGGAAGATCAGAGGAGACCAAATGGCCTCAGCTGTGTGTTTATGAAGGGGAGTAGCTATTGAACACGTTTAAAATGAAGGCAAGGAGAGTGTGTGCTTGTCAAAGGGCCCGTGTGATTTGTGTCTGTTGAATCTGAATATCAATAAGGAGACGCATAGAGCAGCTGCCGTTGAACAAGACGACTTGGCATTAATGCACAGTGCTGTGTAATCTGGGTCACCTTCTGTGGATGCACCAGTGAGGTTCTTACTTGTACAGTTAACAGCTGAACATATATCAGTGACTGGGTAAAGATAGAAGTACATGCTATAGCCAGGTAGCTGAGGACAAGTGCAGAAGAAACAAGTCAAACTTTAAACATGAATAGCAAAATACCCAGTTGTAACACATACAGGAATATTGTTTTAGAGATGTATTTGTTAAAGAGTTTTTATTTAAACAGTTAATCACCCTCTTCAAAACTTGAAGTGTGCCTCATGCAGCAGGAATTTGGGAAGAGATGGGTTATGTGGAGATATGCTGGTGGGAGGTGAAAAGGTAGAAAAAGAAAAGAGACACATAAAATGTAAGATGAAGTGACATTATGGCATTTAAGTAGTAGAGAACATTGTCATTTCAAAGAAATATATGTTAAAATTCCTAGAGTCTGCTGCAGTTTGCTCTTTGGGAGATGAATATGTAACCTCTAAAACATAAATCTTTTTTGGTGGTATAACTCAGAACAGATAATTATGTACATATCATTTCCATTTTCTTTTTTTGAGTGGGTAGCAGTTATTTTATTGATAGATTCTAAATATATAATTTGCAATTCCTTGATTTATTTTCCAATATAACCTGCTATTAGTTTAAATAAAGTTAATCTGAAACTTTATTTTGTTCAAATTTTAAACAGAGTTTTTTACTGTATTCTTCTATTCTTTGTCAAGGTATGATGATATTGCCTTTCTACTCAAAACACTTGGTTTAGCTTTTATAAATCTGCTGTTTTTCTAAACCTGACTTTAAAACTTTCAGCAACCTGGTTCCAGTTCTCTTGTTCATGCTTATAATGTACTACTCAACATAGATCCTGTATTCCAAACAAGTAAATAAATTAACATCTAATTGTAAAAATGGCTAACATTACATTAGACCTTTTGTATCTGCTATATTCCATTCAATTATCAAAACAACCCTATAGGATAGATATGACTATAATAATCTGTATTGTACTGAATTGAAAACCAAGACTCAAATCACTATACCAGTTTCTCTCAAACTTTGACACTCATCAGAGACCTGGGATGCTTGTTTCAGATGCAGCCTCTCAAGTCCAGCCACAGGTATATATATATTTAGTGTGTCTGGAATAGATTCTGGGAGCCTATAATTTTCACCATCTCTCCATTTCAAACGTAGTGGTCAGAAGCTCTGAATTATACAATAAATATAACAATACAATATTTATTGAATTATAGAATAAATAAATACAATAAATTATGTAAATAAACTGATAGCTCACCACCTTATAATGCAATGAATCATCCGAGTAGTTTGTCTTAAACATCTCTCTCCTTCAAAAAGATTATTTAAGAGAAAAGTAATTGATATGAAATTTTTGAGTGTTATTTCAACCTATGCACGTAACCACCACCTCAAGCAGAATTTATCATTAATTCCATTTTATAGCTGAAGAAACTGAGGTATATTGAGGTTTATTAACTTACCCAGGGTCATACTACTAGTGAATGGTGGAACTGAGATTTGAGTTTGCAGGCCTGGCTCTGGAGTTTGGGTTCTTAGCTGACGTACACTGACTTACATGAAGTGATAATGCATAAGGGCTTTAGCACTCTGGTCAGAACATCATAAGCACACAGGAAATTTCAGTCAATGTCATATTAGTTGAAATTAATAATAATAGTTTTTCCTTTGGCACTTTGAATAGAGCTCAATTCTATTACATTTAAACTTTCTTTCCTGTCTTTCATTTAAAAAATCCAAACATCTTTTCACTTTGTAACTCTACAGGAAAATACAAGATCTGAAATTCTAAAAAAAAAAGAAAGAAAAAGAAAAAAAAAGAAAAGGAAAAGAAAGAAAGAGATATATTCACTTAAATTTAAGAGAAGCCACCTCTAGCTTCAAAGAGTATTTTTTTTCCTGAGTTATGCCTTGCTCTTCTATCAAGTAAACGTGGTTTGTCCAGTACCCTAGAGACTGAATGTGCTTTCAGTTAAGAACATGTGACTCACGGAATATTAGAGCAAAATTCACAAAGTGGCATTCACTTCCTGTTCCTGAGCAGGTAGACATTCCTCTTTCTTGGAGTTGTAACGAATTTGTTCTTCTGCTCTCATGATTATTATTATGTGTGTAGAACAATTTTGCAAAATTGGTTCTAACACATGGAATCAGTTGAATTTTAATAATTAAAGTGGAGCTATTATGGTTTGCTTTTGATATGTTAAGATAGACTTTTATTAGTATGAGACTCTCCTCTGACCCGTTATTTTGGGACTATTAAAAAACAATGAGACCACTTCATAATCAGCTCTGTTTGGGACCTTGATATGAATCTGTTGTGACAGGTTTTTAAAAAAACTACTTTATTAAAGCAACTGTAAATTAGAAAAGTGATTTGTAACTATCTTTCATTAGTCTATTACAACTTGGGGGACAAAATGAATATTTTCAATGTAATTGCCACATCTAGACTAATTTAAAAGTAATTATTTTCATTTATATTCAAAGCATGAACATGGTAGGTAAATGAAATGTGGTTGATAAAACTATTATTAGAGTCACTTGAATAACTTCAAAGAATTTGGATAATCTTTTAGAATCCATTGAAAATTACTAAGTAACTGAATTTGTATAGAATTATCTTAAAGAACACTTCCCTTTGTCATCTACCTGAAACTATAAATAACAAACAGGATCTTTAAAGATAAACTATGGCTGATTTATCCAATCTTAATGCCATTATCCAGAAATAATTGAATTGTCTTAATAGATTAGAGGAGGTAGATGTTGTTCATCAGGGCATAATAGGAAAATTTAAAACTTTGATATACACTATGCATGTTAATATTCATACTGCAACAGGTTAGAAAGTGCCTACACAATTATTATTGCTAGAAAAATGTATCTTTGCTTCTTCATAAGTAAAAATAATTATCAGCTTACAGGAAAATAGTCTCTACTTCAAGTTTCCTACATCATACATCAGGAATTAATTTTAGTTTCTCTTTTTATACATGTATCTTAGGCAAACCAGATTTTTCTGGAGAATTGCATACTTCTTTCATCTTTAGTGATTTTCAAAAATTACCATAAATTCATGGTCATACTATAGCAATTTGTGAAATTTAAGTGTACAAGAACAGTTGGAGCTTCTAGTTCTATTTTAAATTTCCTTGCTCATTTGTTAGGAAATCTCTGAGGAACTCACTTTTTCCCTTTCAACAAATGAAAATGAGAGGATTGCTCTTTCCCTTTTACATTATTCTCTATCCACACCAATCATTCACTGTCTATACTTACGCTGCACTTTGAAGTTTTCTTCTGTAGTATGTATCAAAATTCAGAAGCATTGTTTTTGTATTAATTTATTTATGTTTACCTATGAGAGCATAGGACATGGCTATAGGAACCATGAATGTCTTGTTAACAGACATAAACCAAGTTATTCAAGGAAGAGTTATTTAATAAATCAGTTAATGATGAAATTTTTGTAGAACTTTTTGTAAGAATCTTCCATCCTAACAACATTTTAAAGTATTTTTTTTAACTTTTATATCATTTACCTTGTTCATTACCCTTTAGAATAGTCCTAGGGTTACATGAAAGTTAAAAGGATTGTAGGGAGGGATCCCATACTGCCCTACTATTGACATCTTACATCAGTGTGGTAGATTTGTTACAACCAAGGAACCAATATTAAATATTATTATCAACTAAAATTCATAGTTTGTTCATACTTCCTTAGACTTTACCAAATGCTATTTCCCTGCTCCCCTTCCCCATTCAGGATGCCACATTGCTGTTGGTTGTCATATGTAAAAGGCTGCTACTGACTGTCAGTTTCTTGGGTTTTCCTTAATGTTGATGACATGGCAGTTTTGAGGAGCACTGGCCAGGTATTTTATAGTTTCCCCTCTTATTGAAATTAATATCATGTTATTCTCACGAGTCTGAAGTTATGGGCTATTGGGACAACGATCACAGTGTCATTGTCATTATATCATATCAGTGATGCATATAATCAACATGATATGTGCCTGCTGATGTGACCTTAACCCCCTTGGAGGTGGTATTTGTCAGATTTCTCTATTTTAAAAAAAAGTGTTTTTCCCCTTTCCATACTGTGTTCTTAGGAAGGAAACCACTATGTGTAGCCCCTTCCTAAGAAGTAGGGAGTTATCCTCCTTTTCCTGGAGAGCAGAGTCCCTATCTAAATTATTTGGAATTCTTTGCATGAGGGATTTAACGTTTGTGCATTTATTTATTCAAGTGTTTATTTAAATCAGTAAAGGCTTATTGATATTTATTTTATACTCTAGGTTGTAATCCAATGTTATTTAATTTTTGTTAATTAAATTGTTCCAGCTTTCACTGCTGGGAGTACTTTTTCATTGGTTCCTATTTTCTTCTGACATCAGTGTGGGGTGCCTTTTCCTGACCCCAACCCATTGGCAGCAACTCTTGTCTTCATATTTTTTCTTTTACAGGTGTCATTTGGGGATCATACAATATGTAGCCTTTTTAGACTAGCCTTTTTCAGATAGCACTGTTTCTTCCATGTCTGTTTCTGACTTGATAGCTTTTTTTTTTATCACTGAATAATATTCCATTGTGAAAGATCTGATTTATCCACTCACTGATTGAGAGATATCTGGGTTGCTTCCAGTTTGGGGGTAGTTAGATTCTAAGGGCTGTTGTAACACAATATCACAAACTCAGCGGCCTAAAACAACTGAAATTTATTCTCTCAGAGTTCTGGAGACTAGAAGTCTGAAATCATAGTGCTCATAGGGCCTTGCTCCCTCTGAGTCTCTAGCTGGACCCTGACTTGCCTCCTACAAGCTCTGGCAGGGACCTTTGATCCTTGGTCTCTGTGGCTTGCACCTCATCACACTAATCTCTGCATCTGTCATCATTTGGTGTTTTCCTCTGTCTGCCTGTCTCTTTTCTTTTTATCAGGAGACCATTTTGTTAGATGAGGATCCACTCTAATGATGTATCTACAAAAACCCTATTTACAAATAAGATCATATTCACAGATCTGCAACCCCCTTCTTTATACTGTCCCAACCTTGTGTAAGTTTGACCTTCCACTTTTCATAAGTGAGCAGAAATTATTTTACATGAATTTGCCCTGTGAAATTCATTTAGAGCCTGGCTCAGAGAGAGTGGTACTAGAATTGTGTATTGATGTATTTTCATATTCTTATGGGACAAGAAGCTTAACTCAGTTCCCTAAATGAGTGTTCAATACTTTAACACACTTTTTCTCTCAAATTATACAATCATTACTAGAGGAACTAGACTATTATCTCTCTCATTATCTATTGAAAACACGGGCTATATATTACATATTATATATTGTGTTTATTAATATAATGCCATCTTTGATTTTTCTTTTATATTTTTGCTATGCCAGTGAAGAAGGTGGTACTCAGGCATTTACTAGTAGACCCAATGTTGCTACTGCCAGCGCCCTTTACAATCTTCTAAAGTTTCCTTCCTTATTTAATCAAAAGTAGTGACTCCTATAAAGTTTCACAGTACTGTGTTAAGCAGATGGTCTTATATTTCCTAGTTTTCTTTTTGTTCTCAGAAAAATCCCATTAAAAGAAAACTCAAGACAGGTACATTTTAATTTAACACAGTGTGGGATACAACATGAGAAAGGACATAGTGATAGGAAGGTGCATGGCTATTTAGGGCTGAATGGTTTGACTGGAGTAGAAGTTTTATTGGCTCTAGAGGGAAACTGAGGCCAGGTTCATAGTCTTTAGCCTCATGATAGTATAATTAATTAATCAAAGTGTACTGTTTACTCAATCATTTCTTCATCTATGGACTTAGTAAATAAGTATTTGTTTGGACTATAAGTTTACATGTCTGATATTGTTCTAGGTTCTGAAAAGTATTGAACAAAAGATCTCAATCTCTGATATAGTGAACTTTACATTTTGGTGTGTTTAGACAGGATCCAAGTAAATAAGTAAAATATGTAATTGAGAGCCAGTGATAGGTGTTGTGGAGAAAAGCAAAGGTTGAGACAGAGTACACGTAAGCCATAAGATATCTCAGTGAAAATTTTGGCAGCAACAACAGCAAGAACAAAAGCCCTGAGGCAGGAGTGTGCCTATAGTGTATGAAGTACTGCAAGGCGCCCAACACAACCAGACTGGTTTGAGAGCAATAGAACCACTAGGGAGGTTTCAGTGGTTTTATTATCCAGTTCTGTAATGCTTGCTATAATCCTACAGTAACTCAGTCCACTGAGACACTTGAGGCAATAGATAGCTTAAGGGATATACTCAATACCTAGCTATACGATGATATAACTGAGACTTAAACATAAGTTGGTCAGGTTCCAAACTTCACATTAGCTCACAAAAGCCAAAAGATAAACTCAGGAATTTTGCAAGCTAATTATTGAAGCATTGGCGGTTTAAAATCAGTCATGGTAGAAGTGATCACAAACACTACAAATCAGGACTTTGAGTAAGTTTTTTAGGTAGAAAAAATGAATCCTAGATAACCAAGTATCTCTTCTACCTTTTTACTTCTCCAAATTAAAAATGTTGACAATTTCAACTGATATCCCCCTCTTATAACTCAAATCTGCAGAGGCAGGAACTGCTGATATGTAACCTGGATTAACCTTGTTGTGTAATCTTTTTAATTCCCCACATTATTGTCCTGATAATTCCCAGATGGATGATTCTTTTCTCTAAATTCAAAATTCTTTGAAACTTTTAAATAAGTATACTTTAGGAAAATTAGTGAGAACAGGGGCTAATGAGGCTGTTTATCGTTTAATCTCAGCACAGTTCAGTTTGCTTTGCCCAGAGACCAGCTCTATACAAGTAATCATGTCTGGTCAGATGGTCTCAAATTGGCAGCTTTCAAAGACAGAACATGAAATTGGCTCTTAGCAAATCAAGCTTCACCATTGCAAAAATGAACTGTGGGTTAGCAGCAATAATGTTTTCATACAAGCGATGCATTAGTATGATTTCATGTATGTTTAAATAATTTTACTTACCTCTTGTCCATTCCTTTAATGTAGTTGAAGAAAAAATATTTATATTTAGCATTAATTTTTGAATAAGGAGGGTCAATAAATTCAGCATTTGGCTCTGGCCTCCTATTGGTTAGTTGTGCATCCATATATGGATCCTTTTAACTCTCTAGGTCTCTAGGTCACTCATAAAATGAAGGGATTAGATAATATGATTACCAAGTTTCCTTCAAGGTCTACATTTTGTGATTTCATGATTATTCTAAGCAATTGAAATATACCAATGAACAAAATTTTTTTAGTGACTTCACACTGTATGAGCAGCTTTCACTAGGTTTCAGTACAATAAGCAAATGCAACTTCTTGTGTTAAAACAAGATTTATGTCTTCTTTTCATCACATACTGGGTATAGGTTGGCTATAATGCTACCTTATTTTTATCATCATTTTTATAGATTTATTGTTTGTGTCCTTCTCCCTCAAATCCAAGTGTTGAAATCCTCATTCCCAGAATGGTGGTATTATGAGATGGAGACTTTGTAGGTGATTAGGTTTTGAGGACAGATCCCTCATGAGAGGGATTAATAGGCTTATAAAATAGACCTCCAAGAAATTCCCTGCCCCTTCCACCACGTGAGGACACTGCCTCCACTTTGATTTAGGAATTCCCAACCTCCAGAACAGTGAGAAAGAAATTCTCTTCTTTATAAGCCTCTCAGTCTGTGGTAGTTTGCTTCCGAGGAAGAACAGACTAAGACAGTCATTGTGGGACAAAAGATAAAGGGGCTTTCATGTTTTATTAGAGAATGCTGTTTTCATGGCAGAAAGAAAGAGTTATGGAGAATAATTCAATGGCTCTGAAGTCTTCGATTCAGCTGTGGTATGCGTCACTTTACCTTACACTTCATTAACCAAAATAGGTCATGTGGCTAAGCCTGATGTCACTAGACTAGGGATGAACTAAGGTAGGAAATATTTAGAACAAATAATATTGTCTATTCCATCTTTCCGCTTATTTCCTAATTTTAGGGGTCAGTTTCTAAACAAGTTCATTTAAATAAGCATTAAAGATGTATATTAGAGCTGGGTGTGGCGGCACATGCCTATAATCCCAGTGACTCACGAGGCTGAGGCAGGAGTATCACAAATTCGAGGTCAGCCTCAGAAATTTAGCAAGATGTTATCTCTAAATAAATAAATAGGGCTGGGCATATAGCTCAGTGACAAAGCACCTTTGGGTTCAATTCCTAGTAATAAATAAATAAATAAATAAATAAATAAATAAATAAATAAATAAATTCCTAGTACCAAATAAATAAATAAAGGTACATATTAAATTTAAAGAACATTGACAAAGATTTTATTTTAGTAACTGTTTATTAAGCAGTTATGTGCATGAGCAAGGTACTAACTATTTAAAGCCCACATTCTCCAAGCATGTACTTAGTGGGAAGGATGTACATGTGAAACTCTTTACACATTGTTATCTTTGAAACAAGTCACAGTTATGCTTTTCAGACACAGAGGTAGAAATTTTGTTGGAAAATATGAAAATAATCTCATGACAGGAAGAAATACTTTCTCAAAGGAAATATAATCAACTGTGCTTTGAAACCATTAGCACAATACAATCATTCTCAAGGTGAAGGCCAACTCAGATTCGGGGAATTAGCAAATCCAGTTTGTAGATTAGAAATTTCTACTTCTCTCCAGCCTGATTTCATTATGACTCACACCTCTACCAGAGACTGGATGAGGAAGCAAAAGACAAAACGAATAATTTTTTATTTAGATATTAGTGCCTGGAAATTTCATCAAACACTCTGAGAAGCTGTTTAACATTTTATGGACTAAATTCCTTAAGAGGGGCCTCTTTATCCTTCTCATTACGGTTCCAATTGTTTTTCTCCATGTTCTCCTGCAGGAATTATAAAATAATTAAAGGATTGATCTCTCTACAATCTTAACTGATTATAAAAATAAAGAGAAATTCTATTCTTTTTATTAACTTCATTATATGCAAGTTTTTTCCCCCATTTTCTGGCTTCCTTTTTACAACCCCTGTATGTAACACTGAAAACAGGCAATGTATGTGTTGTTTAATTTTTTGCTCAGTTGCTGAAGGTAGCAGTTAAGCTGTTGGAACAGCTTGAACTTCAGAATAGCCCTAGATCTAAAATCATGCTTGAATGAACTTGATGCATCATCCTCAGGCCTGGAAGATCAAGAAGGGACACAATTGTGTCCATCCTGAGGGACTTGATGGCAATAGTGAGGGCAATCTACTGCCACCTGCCCTTTTATTCTCCTGTTCTGTGTGTTTGAAGATAATATGTTAATTTGACTTTTTAAGATTTCATGCTTCCCTTTTGCTGTAAGATACAACTAAATGCTGTTACTTATCTTTTCTATGGGCAACATTATGGGTCAAACATTACACTGAGTGGTTTTACATAATTTATCTCATTAAATTCAAAGCTTATAATGAAGATAGTACTGTTTACATTTTGGAGAGGAATGTAAGATTTTAAGAGAACAAACCACAAAATTGTTGATTACTTACATTTTTTGTTTAATCTGGGTAATTTTTACACAATCATATTACACAATCAGGATTTTGAATTACAAATTTCAGTATTCATAAAACCCTTCTAAACCTTGGTGAATTGAATGATTGAGAACTGGTCTGTTTTAATTAAATAGCCTTTTAATAGATATAGCATGAGAGCTCTAGACCAAATTTTTGTTTTGTAAAGTGAAGCATTAATGTAAATATAATCAGCACTTATTTTTATAATTATGTAATAAGTCAGAAAACATAAGAGAAAGACATGCAATGGGAAGATGATCAAGTTTGAAAATAGGTTCAATCCATAAATAATGGCCTATTAATCAAACTATAATAAATAAAGGTATTAAAGATTATTTATTGCATGTTCCATCACCAGCTGCATGTGTTACATATGTGCTTTCAAATATCAACATACTTTGGTTGTTACTGATAGAATTTCAAAGACCCAAAAGCTTTAGGGATACATTGGCTCTTACAAACATATACGCTAACAAGAACATTTCTCTAAGTCACTTAAAAATATTTCTTTTTAGTTGTCAATGCATCTTTTACTTATTTATTTGTTTATTTATTTATATGCAGTACTGAGGATTGAACCCAGGACCTCACACATGCCAGGCATGCACTCTACCATTGAGCCACGGTTCTAGCCCTTCTAAGGCTCTTTTTACTCTAATAGGAAATCACGCAAACTGAAATGGCTTTGGTTACAGATGGTTACAAAAATATATTTTGCTAATTCTTTGAGTCAGTTGCAGTCCCTGCCATTGGTATAACTACTTTTCAAGTGAAAGTTTACAGTATGCCCTTTCTGTGGGAGACATTTCATGGTTAATTGTTCAAAACTGGTGTATTTATTTATAAAGACTCAACTTTTTCTCATTTTATTTAATATGCTCTTGCTGTTTATGACACATATCTATATCTGTATCTATATATCTAATCATATTTTGTAAAGTACATCAGTCAGAGAAGTTGTGTGTACAGCAATGATTTGCAAAATTTGATGCGTAACACACAGAGGGTAATTTAAATGATGGATTTTGAGGCTCCAGCTCCAGGTTATACTTTAATTGTTCTTGAGTGGGACCTGGGAATCAATTTAAAAAAAAAACCAAAATTGATTTGATCTCATTATTCTGATGAATACCATTTGCAGAACATATCTTAGGAGATACTAATTCCTAGGTTAAGAGTTGACGGAGTATCAATTCTCAAAGCATGGCAAAGAATGGTATGAGGGAAGAAGAGGGGGAGAAGAGGAGAATAACAGGGTTGAGCATAGTGCATTTGGGATCTACTTATGGAAAAATGGAATAGTGGGAGGTAATGTGAGATGAGGGGTGAAGGGCAGCATCCATATAAAAGGCTTAAAATGCACTAATGAGTTATAGTAATCTTCTAGTCAGTTTCCTGAATCTTTTCACATCATGACCATGAAAGGATAACATATGCACACCATACCTGCTCAGGTAGTCATTACTATTGACAACCAGAGGTAACCACTTGGAGGCTCCTGTGGCTCTGACGCGCTTTAATTTGCTCTCTGTATGTATAATGGGAAATGACTACAGGGAAGCGAAAGTCACAGATGGACCTTTAAATAGGAACATTGACATACTCAAACTTGGCCACACTGAAGATGGATTAAAAAGGGGCAAGGCTGTTGGTAGAGAGACCTAGTAGGAAATAATGGGAACCTCAAACAATGTATTCACAGTGAGGAGGAAGATATAGGGGTGAACTTAGAATGGAAATCAACTTAGTATTTGATGAGAAATGAATAAGAAGGAAAGGGAATATAGTAAAGGACAATTTCCAGGATTTTAGTTTATGCATCTTAAACAATGGTATGACATTATTTAAAGTAATGCAAAAAATGTAGGATGAATCCTTATAAATTGAAACAAATTATTTTGAAATATCTGTAGAACATTCAGGTAAAGATGTCCAGCAGGCAGTTGGAAATACCTCTATAAAGTTCAAAGAAGAAACCCAATTAGGAGATAGAGAATTGAGTCCTCACTTTTTTTGGAAACTTTTACCAAGCCCATCCTTTGCAGTATTATTAGGATTGGAACAGGGTACTCAAAAAATCTATAGAAGTGCTATAACAAAATCTTATAATAATCTTACAGATCAAAAGGCTTAAATATGAATGTTAATACTCATTGACCTCCAGCACAAATATTTGAAACGAGTGCAAAGATTATCAAGCAAAGGCAGCCATGACATTATGTGTAATAGTGACAAAACAGAAATAATCTTAAAGATATCAATTACATTTGCATATGGTATGATTTGGATAAGTGTTCTTCAAAGGTCCCTATGTTAATGGCTTTCTCCAGCCTTTGGTACCATTGGGAAGTGTTGGAACCTTTAAAAGGGGGACAAGCTGGTGAAAGGTCACTGGGGGCATTACCTTGAAGGAGATCCTGTCTCTTTGCTTCCTAGCTTCCTTGAGGTGAATAGGCCTCTTCTACCACACACTTCCTGCCATGATGTACAGTCCTGCCACAGGCCCAAAGCAACAGGGCAAAGCAACTATGGACTGAATTATCTGAAATCATGAGCCAAAATAAACCTTTCTTCCTTCTAAGTTGATTTATTGCAGATGTTTTTTGTTATAGCAAGAAAGCAGACCAACACAGCATATTTATACTAAGAAAACTGTTTGAAATAAATTGTGTTGCTTTGTTTCAGTATCCAGAGTTGCTTTTAAAGAAATAAACACAATCCAATAATCAAAAACAAATTAAGGCAATTAAAATATTTTCTAAGATCATTTAAGAAACACACAAGATCCAGAATATAATTCACAGAAAATGTTTTAAAAATGCTCTTTCTCCATTTTTATGTTCTCAGTATCTTTCAATATTTCCTCAAGTCCAGGCTCTCAGCCTACTTACAGATACTGTCTCATGATGTCCTCATAGGTTCATTTTCTCCCTCTTAGAAATAAGTTTCTCCTCTTTCTTACATAACTCCCATGTCCTAGATTCCCAAATTCTCTTTACTTTCTTCCCATTAGCTTGATTCTGTGCAATAATAGACCAGGAGCAAAGCTTTCAAAAATAAGAATTTTCACATAGATTAGAGGAGGAATGGGGAAAATGATTCAACAAAGTCAGATGTACTCTAGTGAGCAGGGAAGGGGGAAATAATGTCAACACACACAAGTTCAAAACTTCACATGTGCCCCTCAAATAGCTAAGTGAAGAAATAAATTGCACCAGGATGTCATGCAATGTGTGATGTAAAAAAAAAAAAAAAGTATAGACAATGAAAGAAAAATTCTGAAGGGATATATCCTAGAAATTTAATAGTAATTGTTATTGGATCAGATTACAAGGTATTACAAATTTTTTCTAAATATTGCTGTAGGCTTTATATTTTTGAAAAGTAGGCAAAGTATCTTTAATAATCATAGCTCAGAATAAATTTAGTACAAAATAATTTAGGTGTTCTAACAACATTTTAAGTCACAGAGCTTCTGCTAACAGAAGCAGCCATATATATATCTCAACAAAAATAGTAAGGAAATATTTACTGGAAATATTAACAAAAAAGGAAATATTTACAAAAATAGTAAGAAAATATTTACTGTTTTTAAGGTGTTAAAAACTTATACTTATTAGAAAGGAATTAATTAAAAAAATATGTAAGAAATGAGTATGTTTATTTCAATCTTAAGCTTTGAACCATTTTACTTAAATTCTGGAGATGTTTTCTCATCTCTAGGATGGAAACTGATCATTATCTACTGCATTGTAGTGTTGTAATAAATAATATATGCATAACAATCTATAAGGTCTTAACTTTAGATTGATAATCAAACTGAAGATTCACAATAGGGGCCAGGTGTGGTGGCACACACCTGTAATCCCAGAGACTTGGGAGGCTGCTGCAGGAGGATCGCAAGTTCAAAGCCAGTCTCAGCAACTTAGTAAGGTCTTAAGTAAATCAGTGAGACCCTGTCTCTAAATAAAATATATTTAAAAAAAGGCTGGGGTTGCAGGTTAGTAGTTAGATACCTCTGGGTTCAATCCCCAGTATCAAAAAAAAAAAAAAAAAAAAAGATTCACAATAGGCTGCATCAAGCAGCAAGTATACTTACCTTTAAGAAATTTATGGACAAGCATCAATGTATGTACAGCAACAACCCAGCAGATATCTTCTGATTTCCAGGCCCAGCCTTGGATGTCCCAGGTATTCTGCACACTGAATGTGTATAGACACAAGGAACAACATTGACTGGATACGTCAGTTCAGAGAAAGCTTCAGCTTTGATGTTCTTTCAGTTTTTATATCAAGTTATATGTATGTAACTGAGTAGTCACACCTAATGAGGTTTATGTGATTAGCTCTATCTCTCCAGGACAGCTCCATTTCATTAGTTCCCAATTATTCATTTAACAATCTTGACAATGAGTTACAAGTGCTTAATCTGGTAAATGGGATTCTAATTTATCTTGTACTGATATAGGTAAATTTATTTTATTCCTCAAATAATTTACTGTTGAAAACTAAGAATCAAATCTTCAGGCATTTTTGAGCCTAGAGAGGAACGAAAAGAAAAAGCTGTTAAACTTTTTCCTACTTATAAAATATTTAGAATAGTAAGCAAATAAAATTTTTAACAGATTTTTTTTTCTTTTCCTCATGTGGCATGTGCCTGACTGCTTGTTTTCCAGATAAGAGGAAGAAGACCACTCTTAAAGAACAGAGTCTTTTCCCAATAACCATAGTAACATCTTCATTTATCGAGGACCAAATACTTGACATTGTGTATTCGAAATCTCTGATTTTTATGATACTTCTGAAAGAAACCTGTTACCTCTATTTGAAAATTGTACAATTATAATCCTAGAAGTTAAGTGACACAGAAAAGATTAAACCAAAACATCTTGTTACTCCCTCTAAACCACTTTACAGGTCTCAATAACTACAGATATTTATCTTAGATAACTAAACATTTACTAATTAATAATTTGAAATTTATCTCCCTAATAATAATGTAACATTATTTCAAATTTATGTCCAAATTATCCTAGTGTTCAAAGGACCTACACACCTGTAATGAAACACAAATCTTCAAGCACTTTTGTACAGAATATAATAACATTTTCTCAGAGTTAGTCTTTAGGATTACTGTACATTATTAGTGTCTGAAGACCATTGGGTACCTTGGATGACCTTCAAATGCACCCTCCAGCACTGTGATTTTATGAAGAAACCATTTGTTCTTATTTTTTGCATTATAATTCTATTAAAGTTTTGTTTATATCTATAATTTAATGCAAAGCCATATGGACATCAGAAATAACAGATATTTAATTTGATTACTTAAGCATTTGAGTTATCTCTGGCTTAAGGGTAAACTGAAAACTATTTTGAATTCTATTAGTTTTCTGTTTCATAAAGTATTGGATGTTTATAAAGAAAATCTTCATAACAGAACAGAAAAATCTCAAAGTAAACTTAGGTTAATAGATACATTTAAGGTAGAATATTTATATGCCTTCAGGAAATTCCAAAGTAATATTTGTATCATATATTCATATGTGAAAATGACAAGTAAAATGAATTTGTGGAACACAGCTAACATTAAAAGCATTAATTGGGAAATAATATATGGTAGTTTAGAAATCAGTATCACTGCACTCTGTTGAATAATAAAGTGTGAATCTTCCTGTCTTGTTTTATACTCATAAATTTATTATTTCATTCATATTATAATTTCTATGCAGTTAGTGTTTGTTTATGTAACGATATTTTTTATCAAAGCTCTTAACACATAGCCTCTTTCTTGATTTCAGTTTTCTTCCTTCAGCAATTCTCTTACTTTTTTGTGGTTCTGTCAATCAGTGAGAAATCAATGTTCTCTTTAGTTCTTGAATGATGTTTTATTTTGAAGATATCATATCTTTTTCATTAGGCTACTATTTTTTGTGTGGAGAGTTGTGCTCCTCACTGTTAATTTGTTCTTCTCTATATATTCTCTATTTCCTTTCTGGTTTCTTTTCACTTTTCTTTTCTTCCTCCTCCTCCCCCTCCCCCTCCTCCTCCTCCTCCTCTTCTCCTCCTTCTCTTTTTCCTCTCCCTCCCCATTCTTTCTTCTCCTCCTCCTTTTTTTTTTTTTTTTTAACCTTTCTGGTTTCTTAATATATTCTCCTCAGCTTCAGTATATTGTGATATGCCTTGGTTGTGGGTTTATTTTTACTTTATTTCTTTTTCTTTTTTCATCAGTGTATTACATAATAGTGGAATTCATTGACTTTATTTTAAATTTTATTAATTATGTGCAAGACTTTCTGAGTTTCTTTAATCCAAAGTTTCGTATTTCTCATGAGTTTGAGAAAAACTTGGACATTAATCACTTTGAATACTCTCTCATTCTCTTTCTTCTATTTCTTGGTATTACTTTTAGATGAATTTTGGAGTGTTTTTTTCTATCCTTGATAACTGTTAACCTTGCTAACATTTTTTCTTTTCAGTTGTGTCTAATATGGTCTTTAATTTATTGGTTGACATTTTTCACATACATTTTTTAAAAATTTTTTTTTATTTTTTATTTTTTTTAGTTTATTTAATTTCATTCCAAGTCAAAACACTAGAGAAACTAGGGATAGTAGGAACATTCCTCAACATTGTTAAAGCAATTTATTCTAAGCCCAAGGACATTTTTCTTTACAACAGGTCTATTTGCCTTTTAAAATATACCTATTCTTTTTTACATAACATGCCATATTTTGTATTGCAATTTAAATTTCTTTTAAGATAGGCAGCTATATCTTATACAGTTACTTATTTTATATAATAGTTATATATAGTTATATATCACAGATAGCTACACATCTATAACTATTTATATGCTTAGTTATTTTTGTTACTTATTATACATATGGTTATTTTTTCCATGTATATAGAAGTCATATTTCTCAATCTATTATCTCAAGATTGAGAATTTAGTCTGCTATATATTGCTTCTGCTAACTCATTGTTTTGTTTTTTTCCTTATGACTTGTGATAGTTGTGATAGGGTACTAGTACTGGGAGCCTTTCTTCAAACAAGGCTTTTTAGAAATCTATATTGTATTTGATTTATTCTATGAGAACATTTTGTGACCTAAGTCACGGGAGTTTCTCTATGAAGACTTTTTTTTAAAAATTTTTTTTTAGTTGTTGATGGATTTTTATTTTATTCATCTATTATTTGTATGTGGTGCTGAGGATCGAACCCAGTGCCTCACACATGCTAGGCAAGTGCTCTACCACTGAGCCACAGCCACAGCCCTCTATGAAGACTTTTTTATGTGCTTTTGCCAAGTGCGCAAGAACACCATTGACTCTGAACCAGTATGTGATTTCCCTTCCTGGACTGTGTGTTGTGGGGAGAAGGATCTCATGGGACCCGTGCACAGTCTCAGGGTTTGGACTTCCAGGAGATCAGGTGTGCAAAGAGCAGGCAATCATTTCCTTCCTTTTGCTCTCCCACATCTCTGACAGAGGGAAGATTATTTGTTTATCTGTTTTCACTGAACGCCCAGGTTACAATTCCCTAGTTCCTTTCCATGGTAATTATGAACCGCGCTTCTGATGTATTGGATCCATTTTCCTCTTTCTCCTTCCCCACAAGACAGACAGTGTTGATGAACATGAGTAGGATGCTGAGTTTCAGCCCTTTCTTCTACTGTGTTACCTGGTAACCTACATTTCCCTCACTTACATATTTAAATAATTTTGCTTTATTTAATTGAATATTTTTGAGTATTTGTATTTGGAGAATTTTATGAACATTTGCCCTCTTACTAAATATAGAAGTTAATTATGCATTCATTAAAGTAAAAGTATCTATTGAAATGATATCATATTACAGGAAATTGTATTTCTTGTTCCTGGCTCTCTGGCAATAAATCCAAATGCATTTTTCATTGTAATGGACCCCAAGTGAGAAAGAATACTTCTTTAAAATAAGTACCTTTCAAATGAGAAATGAATCAAAAATATACTGTGGATATTAATCATTTCCATTTTCCAAACATATGCCAATCTCACAGGCTATTCCAAATTGTCAGCTTCTGTAAATTTGCATGTAATAGGTCATAAATAAAAGTAACAATTACAAGAACTGGAATGACTTAACATCCCAAATTTTAATGAGTAATATTTAAACACCCACACAAGATAATTTTTGAATGATATGGTCTTTTAAAAATCAATTTGAATAGGATGTTAATAATGAAAATATTGAAATGTATAAGAGGGGTCATGTGTGTCTTTTTTTTCCCATTCTAATGAATTAAATTGAATTTTACTTTCCCTCATTACTATGGAGTAAGAAACACAGGACACTTTGCAAGTTCATTCTAACTTTTAATTACATTGAGGAATTTAATGTTTACACATTTTCTTAATTTTCTAACATTATTTGGTTATGCTTTTTAATTACTGGTTTCAATTATTGCCAAAAACTCACATTCAAGATAACTTCATGCCATAACACTTCTATAATCCCAGCAACTAGGGAAGTTGAGGCAAGAGGATCACAAATTTGACGCCAGCCTGGGTGATATAGCGACACCCTGTTTCAAAATAAAATGAAAAGGACTGGGAAAGTAGTTTAGTGGTCGAGTGCCCTAGCAAAAATAAAGTTTCAAATTATATGATAACATTTCAAATTTCATTCATTTGGTTTCTATCTTAATCAAATCACTGAAACCTTATAACATTATTGGATATTAAATATAATATCTTTCCATAATAAAAAACAGAATTAACAAGTGAGTTATATGTTTCAAGAGTCCTCATATATTTGTCTTTTTTGGTTCCCAGAGTCCTTAGCATGCACAATACAAAATAAAGCACATTCCTAGATAGCCTTTATTTGCTCATTTAAATTTTAGATTGCATATCTATTTATTTGCATTATATATGCACATACGTGTTATGCATAGGTGTAATATCTAATAAATAACATATAACAATATATAAAATATGTAAAATATAAAATATTTCACATTTCATTAAATACTGCTCTTTTCTGTTAGCATTATTCTGGAAGGTCCGTGTGTAGGTCAAGAGCTAAGGTTGTTTTACTTGAGTCTTTGGGAGGAAAGTAAATTTTTGTAAATGATGTTAGTGATATATTCTGAATTCTTATAAGACCGCAAACATCTGTCAAGCAATTTGCAAGCTACAGGATTCTGAATTCTTTTTCAGTGGTGTTTCAATATCGTCTGATTGCCTTCTGGTTTGCAGTCAGTCCAAGGCTTGAGTGAAGGTGGCACTGGATTGCATCATCAGGGTAATGAACATCTGAGTTGTAGATGACCCAAAATGAAAATCAAAGTAAGGCATTACTTTATGAGAGGCAGATAAGAGCAAAGGTCAGATGCAAAATAGGGATGACCAAGAGCCATTTGGGATATTCAGCACATTGAACCTGGAAAATCCTCTTGAGGCTGAGGGCTGTGCCTTATAATAGGACAAAGATGTCTGGCAATACAGAATTTCTGGATTAAAGTGTGGGGCCAGACACTCAAGGGCTTTATAGTATTGCTGTGTTGTATGAGTCATCATAAATTTAGCTCGTATTTTACTATAACAGAATCGCTCAAGTCCAAGCCTTCATATCTGCAGCACTGAAACCTTTAATACCTACTATATATCTGAGCAGCTTTATTTCAGTCACCCTCCTTTCCTCCCCCCACATGATTAAGATTTGTTAATGGAGATATTTGTCAGACAATACAAGGTTGTGATTAGATTTTCTTTTAAGTGCGACATATGGCTGAGGGTCTAATCTTATTTCTGCCTGAGACTGGCTGTACTTTGGATGATCCTAATGAAGTACTATGTCTTCATAAAGACAAAGGCCACACATGCTGTGACTCATGGCAACATGTACCTGGCTGGACAGGAGCTACTTTGCCCTCTGTTGCTAGGTCTAAGAAAGATGGCATTCAAATGCTACTGAGGCTTTTGGCTTTCATCTCAGACAAAATAAAACATATTCAATCATTAGTGTATCTCATGGAAAGAAGAGGGCTGTAAAAATATGAGCACCAGACTTAGAAAATGTGAGGTATAAAACTGTCTAAACTATAAGACACAAAATTCTTAATCTCTCCTGGACTCTTTTTCCACCTGTAAAATGGAGGATAATGTTCCTAGATGTAGAATAAGATATAGTTTTTTGCAGCAGGTAAGAGCTGGGGCTCAAGAACCAGACTGCTCAAGTTGAATCCTGCCTCCTCTACCTAACTGATGTTTGACTTCAGAAAATTACTTTTGCAAGCTTCCATTTCTTCATCAGCGAAATAGGAATAGTAATGTTATTTATTCTATACTGTTTTTATAAAGGTCAATTGACATTATAATGGTAATGACTTAGGACATTGCCAAACAATGCCTGGCACATACCAGGCATTTTAAAATTTAGTTAATTTTAATTTCTAATTAAGTTAATAATAAACTACTAATTTAATTTGTATCAACCACTTTAATCACTGAATTTTATATTTTTTCTATTAAAACTGTCACACATTCTAGAATCACTTGTATCTTCAAGGAATATGAGTGATAGACTTCAAAAAAAATCAGTGATTTAATAGTAAAGTCTTGTTGATGTGACAGGAACTGATTTCTTCCAATAGTTACCTCCCTGCTTAATTAACATTTCTTCTTTATTTTTCATTCCCAGTAAGTGAGTTTGTTTCTATTAACTTGGTCACCCCAGTGTCTGGATTTTCTAATCCCTAACTCGAGTTTCCCTGTGACTGAGCTGCTGAATCCTGTACTGATTTTGTACTGGAAACACTTGGGCCTTTTGAAATTTGCTTGCTATAATCTTGATTTTGTCTTCTGTTTGCACCTGTCCAACACTCCCGATGTCCAAACCATGCTCCATTCCTTTCAAATGATTTCCTTAAGTTATCTGATCCTAATTGTCTCTTTCTAGACTGAAAATGCATGTTTTGCTATAACACAAGTATATGATATGATGTCTTTGGGAGTTTCAGATCTGGTGCCTTATTGAATGTGTTGGGAGGAGGAGGAAGAATCAAGGATGACACCAGTGTTCTGGCAGGTTCGGTTGTGTGGACAGCACACGCTCATCAAATTTGTAGCTGAGGTATGGAATATGGCAGGAGGAGAAACGTTGGGTGAGGAGTGCAGAGATGGAAGATGACCAGTGGAGCTCCCATATTTGCAAAGTGAGTTCAACTGAGGTGTCAAATAGTCCGTTAGACTCACAAGTCTTAAACTAAGCCAAGAAAGGTGTGCTGGAGAACAAATTTGATAGACATCAACCTGTACATGGCAAGTGAAGATATGATTGAGGATTGAGGTCTGCTCTCCTCGAGGAACAGTCAGTATAAGTGATAGACCTTGTAAGAAGAATTCACAAAGGAACCTGCCAAGCTTAAAGGGGAAAAGAGAAGAGTTAGAAAGGTGTGGAGTTATGATAGATAATAGAATTCAGCACTAAGGATTCAAGAAATGACCCCAGGTATATTACTGGTGACCCTGCCCAGTAAGTTCTTGGAGTGGTGAGGACAGCGGTCAGATAGCAGTTGGCTAGGTACTGCATAGAGCTGAGTAAGGATACACGGTGAGCATGGACCACTTCCTTTAGGTCTGACTGTGAAGAAGGGAAGAGACATCTTGCAGTGATGGGGAAATGAAGGCTGGATAAGGAGGGTTATATTTTGCTTTTTTGTTGTTGTTGTTCTGTTTGGTAAGCAGTTTGACCTTGTTTTATAAATTTGACCATAAATCTACTCTATGACTTGGTAATTCAACTCTGAAAAATACTCACTAGAGGAAAAAATCTTTACTACATATGTGCAATAGGAAATGTTTACCAACATGTTCAATATGATATTTTTTCTAGTAGTAAAAATCTCAAAAAAAATTTTTGAATTGAAAAGAAAATGAATAAACATATATATTTGTGCAACAGATTGTTAGAGAATATTAAAGATAATGACTACAGTTAAATGCAACTACATGCGTGAATCTCAAAAAAGTGGGACTCCATTGACTATTGAATTATGTATTTATAAATACAAAAATTAAGCAACAAATCAGGAACATAAAGGCCTCAGAAGGGCCAAAACAGACAAGATTAGGGCAAAAGTGGAAGGCAAGGATTATAACGATGAGTTAAATATCAGCAGTATCTGAGTCTGCAGGTCTGTCTTAGTGACTAACTGACAGAAGGAGATAGAGAAAATCGAGAATCTGGAATGAGGTCAGTGACAGAAGTGGAGTCCCGTCACAGGCCATGATAAAAGAACAAAAGACAAAATTTCATGATGAAATGTAGAGGAATATTAACTTGGGTACAAGAGTATCTTTAGATCAGCTGAAACTGAAGTCTGCTAGTGTTAGAATCCACATCAAATTAAAATCAGAACAGAACATGCTAGTGAAATTAAATACCTCTTTAGGCAACAGAAGGAAAGTAAGAAAGACTGTCAATTTCTTATTAAGATACCTGGTACTGGGGATTTAACCCAAGGTTACTCTACCACTGAACTACATCCCCAGCTCTTATATATTTATTTATTTATTTTGTTTTGCAACATAATTTTGCTAAGTTGCCCAGCCTGGCCTTTAATTTAAGATCTTCCTGCCCCAGGCTTCTGAATTGCTGGGATTACAGGCTTGTGCCACCATACCCAGCTAAATGTCTCACCCTTCCTGAAGCTGCACTAAACATTTTGTATGTCATTAACTTGGGTATCAACATTCTACTCTTCTATTGTCAGTCATTTATTATAATGATCTCCAGACTCCCCCAAAATAGGCCAATTATTCCTAAGGGAGAGAAGACCTTGTGCTTTTTTTTTTTTTTCCTGTTCATTTTTTCCTTGAAGTAAAAGAGTTATTACTACTAGCAGTAGGATGTAAAATAAATGAACACTGTAATAGTGCCATCTTCTGTCTATAGATAGCTGTTGACATTGCTTAAAATTATTTATCATCAAGCTTTATTCTCCCCAACGCCTCTATTAAGTGGCAAGTGTGTAGTATTATCATCCTGAGCTTAGATATGATGAAATTCAAATCCTGAGAAAGTGTCTTGTCCTAGTTAGGCTCACAATAGGGCCAGAACTCAAATTCGGGTGTTTTGATTCAGCTCTGCTTGGATAATATCTAAATAAATCACTTTAGACTTCCCATATGTATTTGGCCTTTATCTTAACAGATAAAAAAACTTACTGTTCTTGTTAGACCAAAAGATTTTATATACTTGGGAAAAACACTGTTCAAACATATTTAAAATTAGATCTTGTGTTGGAAAAATAGAAAGGCAGTACTCTAAAGATCTTTGAACAAATCTTGAGCATGCATTTACTACACATAAGAAGCTATGTGTTGATATGCAATATCTTTGTTGGTGGAAAAAAGTATAAGGTAATTCAAGTCACTGTGAATACCAACTGAAACAGACCTTTCTTAAAATCCTCGAAGTACGTTTCTCAAAAATTGAACATAATATACCCTTTAATGATTATTGTCTAATTTTAAAACGTAAGTCAAGTGCAGTTTGATATTTGCTTGCCTAATGGTCACATTTTAGAATATATTCCTTTTAATTTTGAATGACATTAAACATTTACCACCATTTGAGAGTGGTAGTGAAATGCAGTAAAAAGAACACAGGTTTTACTCAGTAAAGGATAACTTATGCCCCAGTTCTGTCATATTCTCTCTTAACCTATATGACTTTCACATTCATCATCTATCAATTAGAGTAGTTTTTCTAGATGCCTCTGTGGTGATACTGTGGATTTAATTTAGACTTCTATGCACCTCTTTGTAATTGCAGAATCTGGGAAGCTAAAATCCACATTTCTTAGTTTTGTTACTGGTATGGTTTTACATATAAATTAGCTTCCATCAATTATAAGCACTTGGCAGGCTGCAGACTATTTTCCTCATTTTGACTGTGTCCACAGACTTGTACCATCAGGAAGACAGGAGGATTTCAGCACCTGCATTCCATTGTCCACTCTGCAGCTACCTGGGTGTCAGGAGGCAGTCCTTCAAAAGTAATGGCAACCCTCCACATTCCAGGGTTCATCCACTTGCTTGGTGATGGCTCAGGGACCCTGTCAGTGGTGCAGTGACAACTTGGCAATACTAATCCCTGGATCATAGCATGGCATTGTGTTTTGCACTCTACAATACTTAGAAGCAGGCTGAGAGTTAGTTCTGTAGTGTTCTGGCAGTCATCCCTGGAAGTCCTTTCGGAGCCCACTCTTCCAGCGCTTCCAATGATGTCTGCATCTAATTCTCCATATTAAATCCAAAATATTTACAGTGGATTTTTGTGTCTTATCCTGAACGCTGATACCATATCTAAGTTTGCTTTGTGCTCTAATGATTTGCTTTGTTGGAGACGAAGTTTCTGTATCTTGCCTAGGCTGACCTTGAACTTGCTATCCTCCTGCCTACAGTACCTAGGACTGTAGGCATATACCAGTGTGCCTGGTTAATAGTGTTCTTTAAATCATGAGGATACTGTACTTATGTGATTTCTAACACATAATCTCTAATTTATGGTAATTTCTTAAGAAATTTCAATTTATTTCCACATGGAGTCTATTTGTAATGTAGTTTTTTTAAAAATATTTTTTTATTTGTCAATGGACCTTTATTTTTTATTTATTTATATGTGGTTCTGAGAATTGAACCCAGTGCCTCACACATGCTAGGCAAGTGCTCTGCCACTGAGCCACAACCCAAACCCTGTAATGTAGTTTTAATACTATCCAACAACTACCCTTGTTTGTTTTGAGTATATTGGAGTCATGTGTATAAGCATGTTTATTAATGACAAATGGACTATAAGTTAAGGAATGAGTAGAGTTATTAAAAATAAAGAGCATACATACATATTTGAAAAACATTTTGTGTAATTCTTATGAATTAGAATGTCTGACAATTTTAAGAATACACAATTAACTATTTTCTAAGAGGATTTTTTTGTTAGCATAATGACAATTATATATATGTGTGTGTGTATGTATATATGTAATTGTAAGTTTTATACACACACATATATTAACACACACATGCATATACATAGTAAGGTTATATTTTAAAGCATATGATAAAGAGTGGTCCACATAATGCAAGTAATGAAGTAATAAACTAATTCATTTTAAAAACTGATATTTGGGTTCTAGATTTTTAAAAAAGCAAAACATGAAAAAATGGAACTGAGCAAGCTCTTCACATTTTCAGGCTCAATACTGGGAATAACTTTTTACTGAATTATCGAAAGCAAAACCAAGGATGGCTGGAGATTAAAGGAAGTCCTGTGTCCAGCCTGAATATTAGTAAAAATGTCTGAAAATGTACAGCATCTGGGAATGTGAGCAAAGGAATCAGTCAGACCCAGGAAAGCAACTTGGATGTAGTACATATAAGGACATGTCTCAGGAGAAGCATTTGACCAACATCGTCTGGATGTTCCAAACAGGGACATTCAAATTGGTGTGAAGCAAGCTGTAAAGTCCAAATTGTATGAGAATGAGTAGGTTCCAAGTGGTCAGAGGGAAAGTATGTGTATAAAGGATGGAAGCCATGGAAAAATCCCAGCCAATAACCTACAGAAAACAAAGACAGTATATTTGAAATATCAGGAGCAAGAATCGCCTTGATGATGGAGGCAGATCTCCTGTCCCAGATCTTAGGTTTTCTATTGTACCATGAAGGGAAGAGATTATCTCACGTTGTACAGTTCTGGGTAGCCAGGGAATTGAATATCATGTGCAGACAGACAAAATTTATGTTCAGAGGCAGAGCCTGGCACATTCGATCAGTGGCAAGTTAGGTTTTTGGTGAGGCATTAATGGTGCTGTTGGACTTTTGGAAGAGAACTGTGCTGAAAGCAAGATTGAGCACAGACACCTAACGGGACAAGAATCAATAAAGAAAGAGAAATTGGTCTTTTGCTGAAAATTCACTTGCAGCAAAAGAAAAATCACATGGAGAGACATGATGTAAACACTTGAAGTCAAATAGACGGGGCCCCACTCTGCTTTCTTGCATCTAGCTATTTTTGCTATGAACAAAAGCTCACAGGTGCTTGGGTTTAGAGCAGAGTAAATGGTGTTAGTCATTACATCTCAACAGAGTAATCTGTATTCTAGTCACATCGTGTTGTCAGTTGTGTTTCTTAGCAGCACACTGAAAAAAGAAACTTGATTTGTGTGGACTGACCATTTTTTTTCTCTTACTGTGAAAATAAACATTAAAATTTTAAAAATTTTAATAAAAATTTGGGTCCTTTCACTTTTATTTTATTTGTCCCTTGCAAATTTCTCTTGAATCCATGTAGTAACTAGAAGCAAAACATAAAAACAGAAACAGCTAAAATTTATTAAACATTTTTGTTTGCCTTGCATTTTGCATACAATATTTTATTTTACTTATTTTTGATTCTAGGAATTGAACCCAGAGGTGCTTAACCACTGAGTACTTCCTCATCATTTTTTTTTTTTTTTTGGTTAAAATTTGAGACAGGGTCTTACTAAGTTGCTTAGGGCCTCACTAAGTTTCTGAGACTGACTTTGAACTTGCTATCCTCCTACCTCAGCCTCCTGAGCTGCTGAGATGACAGGCTTCTGCTATAATGCCTAGCTTGCATATGATATTTTATGCAAAAGTTTTCATAGCCTGGTTAGTGCTTACAGAGCTGTGTAGTGAAAGTTTTAGGCTCAGAGTCAGGATTTCAGGGTTCAAGTTTCAGACCTGTTTCTAAGTAGCTGAGACCTTGAACAAATTACTTCTGTGGTCATTAGTTTTCATGCCTGTTGGATGAGGATAATGAAAGGCTGCTTTACACCTTTTTCTTTTTGTACAGAATTAAAGGGGATTACATGTGCAATTCAGTTAGTTAATGCATGTGTATTAACAAAATGTGTGCCGAGTAGAATGCAAGGTCTGGGGGTTGAGACAAAGGCAATAAACTATGGACTTGGCCTTTGAGGTCTTGAGTCTAAAGGAGAGACAGAAATATACACAAAATATTTTAAAAATGGAAGGAACTGCAAGAGCAGTGAATAGCTCAGCATGAAGTTGACTAAAATAATGAACAAGATCAATCACTATCAATGTTCAATTATTAACCTTCACTTTTTGCTTACGTTATTTTTAACATGTACAAACAATGACCAGAATTGTCTATAAACTACTATAAACTGTCACCAATGGGTAGGTGGCACACACTAGTGGAAAATGAGTTATTCATTAACTCATTAATGGTTCTAGAGGCTGGTAAAAACCTCAAGGATTGTATGAGGTTCTGGTTCCTCCTAACTTGACTGGGACCTGGGACCCTTCCAGATCCTCTCTCTACCTGGCCCTTCCACTTACCAGCTCTGTGATCTTCAGCAAGTTATTTAAACCCTCTGTTCTATTGTTTCTCATCTATAAAAGGAGAATAACAACCATTTCTAAATCATACAGTTATTGTGAGTTTTAAACAAGTTAATCTGTAAAGTTTTTAAGAAAAGCATTTTCAAACAGTTTGGAGTCAATAAATGTCATCAGTAATATGAAGATAGTGGTGATGTTTTAGTGTATTTCTTTGTAAAATAAGGAGAAGAATAAAATTTATCTCTTAATTGTGCTGCGAGGATTAAATTTAAATATTCCTAATATAATAGGTCCTCAATAAATGTGAACTATTATGATGATAGTTATTCAATAATTCTCTCTCTATAAATCATATATATGTGCAAACAATATTTGTGTGCATGTATGTGTACATATATCCTCACTAAGGCTCAAAATTACACAGAGATGAACAGGTTGGATTGTTCTGTTCACAATGTTATGTACATTTCTTCGTTGTCTCATTGGAATATTGTGGACTTGTGTGGAAGATCTTTGAATGTCTTAGTGTGGCTTTGCTAATACAAACACATACAAATTCCCCTGGATATATATGGACTAGCATAAAATCTGCTTAATGGAGTCTTCATTCTTTTCTCCAATTTCTTTCTATGGTTTTCCTACCTTCATTACACTGGATGCCACGTATTTAGAGAAATTTGGTTCTTGACATTAAGGGTTCAAGGAGAGGTTTACAGGAAACATTGAGCCCAGAACCTGATATTTATAAATATACTTGAATTAATGAAGGATCTTGAATGCAGTTTGCAACCCTCTTCTGGCACAGTGAACATCTATTATCCTAACATGTTTTAAAAAGGCAATGGATAAAAAGCTCATGTTTGTATACTGGCTGATAAAAATTAAAATAGGTTAAACCAGCCGGGCGCTGTGGTGCACGCCTGTAATCCCTGCACTTTAAGAGGCTGAGACAGGAGAATCGCGAGTTCAAAGCCAGCCTCAGCAATGGCGAGGTGCTAGGCAATTCATTGAGACCCTGTCTCTACATAAAACACAAAATAGGGCTGAGCATGTGTCTCAGCGGTCGAGTAACCCTGAGTTCAATCCCCACTACCAAAAAAAAAAAAAAATAGGTTAAACTAGTGATTGTAGTAGTGCGTAGCTCTCTTTTTTAAATTTTTAATTTGAGTTAAGAAATACATGCAATGATACATGGTATTTATATATGTTACATTGTTATACTTACCTATCCACAGAGGTTACCCAACAGTGAAGGGTTATAAGAAAACACGACATTACTGAAAACAAAATAATGAAATTTTCCAGGAAAAATTTCAAAGAAGATTCTGCTCTTGAGACTTTCCATTGCTCTTCAAGGAGTCAGAGAAGTCTAACTCATTGGGCAGTTTTCAGAATAGAAAAACATAAAAGGAAAACAGAACTCCAGTGCCCAGGAACACATTGTCTTTCTACTGTTGAAGGATGCTGTGCCTCAGTTGTTGCCTTTTACAGGGTGAAAGACAATGTTACCTCCTGTCTGGAAGTTGTCAGAGCCCTTCATCTCCACATTGCTGTTTCTGTTGCTAGGCTGCAGACAACAGGGAAACATATCCCCGAGGTAACGGTGAGGGGGTGTCCCTTGTAATACCCATTTAATTAGTTTGTTGAGCAAACAGTCCAAGAGGAAAATGAATTTATAAATTTTTAAAACATGTTTTTACCACATTGAGAGGAATTTGGTGTTCTATCAAAAAGCTTCTAGTTCAATTAGTGCTAAATATTTTCAGTGGATGAAAGATAAGTTATATACTAATGGATATATTAATATTTTATGTGATTCAGCTGAGAAAAATATCTTCATAGTTAGACTATTTAAATAGCTTTTGTGTAACAAAAATTATTATATAGGGCATTTTTGGGTACTAGAAAATATATGTGCTTCTGCTTACATTATATAATTATTCATTTATCAGATGAATTTAAAGTCTAAACCTAAAATGCTAGCTAAATATTTTTTCTTTTTTTAAATTTTGACATAATTTGAGACTTCTAAAGTGGATGCCTGTAGCATTATTCACAATAATAAAGACATTAAAAACAACTTAAGGGTCCATTGATAGATGGATAAAAAAAAATGTCATACACATGTACAATGGAATATTATTCAGGCATATAAAGGAAGTACTGTCATTTGTGACAATATGGGTGAAACTCAAGGGCATTATGCTAAATAAAATTAGCTGGACAGAAATACAACTACTATATATCTCACCTGTGGAATCTAAAAACGTTGAGCTCATAGATATGGAAACAGTGGGTTTCTAGGAGTTGGAAAGTAGGAAAAATTAGATGTTGATCAAAGGGTACGAACTTTCAGTTATGAGATGAATAACTTCTGGGGATATAATGTGCAACATGATGACTATTGTTAATAATATTGTATTGTTTACTTGAAATTTGCAGAGTGTAGATCTTAAGCCAGGCAGGGTTGTGCATACCTAAAATCCCAGCTACTCAGGAGGCTGAGATAGGAAGATCAAAAATTTAAGGCTAGCCTTGGTAATTTAATGATAGCCTGTCTCAAAATAAAATAAGAAAGGGCTGGGGATGTAGTTCAGTAGTAAAACACCCTTGGTTTCAATTCCTAGTACTAAAAGAAAAAAAAAAGTATATCTTAAATGTTCTTACCACCTGTGTTAGTTGTGCTAATCACTTCACAATAAATATAAAAAACAACATATCTTAGCACACACTTTATGTACAATTTACACAGCTTATACAATATGGCTACAAATTAGCAGGAACCATTATTCACTCAGAGAGAAACTAGAGTCATTTTATGCTGTGCTTCTTTATCCATGGCAACATTTAATACTATTCCTGTATTTTTAATTCTCCTTCATAAATCAAATGCATGAACCCTCTTCACCAATATTTTGTTTGGTTAAACTTTAAGAAGACACAGACTCATTACATATCATGATAAATCTGGAAAAAAGAAAGTAATTGCAACAATAGTAAAAATTACACATTTTTAATAAAATGTAAGAGAATAATTTGTATAATCATGGAAAGAAAAAGATTTTCTTAAGTAAGATAAAATTTTTGCTGCATTAAAGGAAAATGCTCTCAGAATATCATCAGGATTCTTTGGCCTGCAAGTTACCAAAATGCAACTTAAATTTGCTTTGGCAAAAAATAAGAAAAAGCATTGCCTGCTTAATGTCAGTAATTCATTCCTGAAAATCAAACATTTTACGTGAAAATGTTTACTGTATAATAATGTTTACAGTATAATATTTAAATAAAAAATGTATTTCATATATTCACCATCCCCTCCAATTTTGTAAAGCCTAGCTTAAACCCTATGCATAGAATGTACAACGTTCTTATGTACCAGCAAATATAACGTTTAATGAAGAGTTCCTCTTTAGTGCCATAATTTTTTTTTTTTTTTTTTGGTACTAGGGATTGAACTTGGGGCCCTCAACAACAGAGCCACATCCCCAGCCCTATTTTGTATTTTTTATTTAAAGACAGGGTCTCACTGAGTTGCTTAGCACCTCCCCATTGCTGAGGTTTTTTGGGGGGTGATTGGTTTATTTCACTTAGCATGATAATCTCAAAGGATTTAAAATCAGCATACCACAGAGACCCAGCCACATCAATGTCGACAGCAGCACTATTCACAATAGCCAAGCTATGGAGCCAACCTAGGTGCCCTTCAACAGATGAACACATCTCTTTTGGACTGTCACTTCTCCCCATTGACTGTAGCTCCTGAGGCAAACACTTAGAGAGCAGCTGCTGAGTGCAGTGAGGAGCAGGAGCATCAAAGCCCCCTCTCAGCAAGGGTGGTTACAGGTGTGCTCCCACCTTCCTTCCTAGGCTCCACCCCATAGTCAAGACTGTCAGCCCTGACATCACCTGTCATGTGTAACTGTGTAACTGATCATCCGTTCAACACCCCACTCATCAATCTCAGCAACCAGTCCCTCTTGGTTTTATGGACAGGTACAGTCACCTCAGGACACCATCTTGGGTTTCTTGGCCAAGATCCTGCCTTTGTTTTAATTGGTATTTTCACAGCTCTCTCTATGTTAATAAAAAATAAATAAATAAAAAATCGGGATTTCAGGGATTGCTTTTTGTCGTTATTGTCATACCACTTCCATCTCCCTGCCTTCTCTCATGAAGCTGGCTTTGAACTCAGCAATCTTCCTGCCTCAGCCTCCTGAGTGAGCAGCTGGGATTACAAGAGTATGCCATGGCTCCTGGTTAGTGCCACAACTTTAAGATAACCATTCTTTTTATTGACACTCTGTCAGATTTTTGGAACATCCATGTGTATTCTTTCAATAATATTTGGAATTTAACTTGAATCTATTTGTGCACATTGTGGATCAAAAATATTGTATATGTGGATATCAAATGCTATAATGAGAGATGCATGTATCCTTCAAGTTTTAGGCCTGGAGAGTCATTAGCTGGGAAGACATACTGAAAGGTGTCTTATTTGTTCAGTTAACAGGGACATTAGCCAGAGGCATAACAGTATCAGGGCTTCTGTTTCTCTCTATTAAACAGGTTGTCCTTTCTTGCCATCTCCCTTCCACATCTCTTTTCTGTCTCAGGGTCTCTAGCCCTCCTTAGGTCTGTACTAGCTCATTTTCTGGGAACTTTTCTCCACTTTTTAACAGAGAGAGATCTTTGTTTTACCATGCTTGTTGTCTTTTCATTCTTAATTTTAGAAAAAAAGCTTAAACACAAATTTCTTTTTAAATGTCTTTGGCCTGCTTGGGTTGGGCATCCCCTTCTGCGGTAACTGATAATGGAGTACTTTGCTTAATAGTGTTCATGTAATTGTTTCTGGGGCCAGGAGCAGCATTTTTTAAATGGTATTATTATAGGAGAAAGCAACAAGGCTTCTAAACTATGGTGAATTGTACACACAGTGCTAGGTACATAACATGTTCTCAATATATCATGTACTACTATGTTTACCTCTAACCTTAGCATTTTTTAAATTTAAGTCCTTACAAATAAAATAATTCAACCCATAAGTAACAGAGAATCACTGTCATTTATTGAATACTCATGGTTTGACAGGCACTTGGCTAATCACTTTCCATGTGTTAACTAATTCAATCCTTGCACTGATCCCTTGAAATTGGTACAATTATTTTCAATATGCAGAGGTGAAAACTCCAGCTTAAAGCTAATGATTAGCAAAGCTAGGACACAAAACCAGTGCTACCTGACATAAAAAATTTGATTATTTCTTCAAGCCAGAGGGCATCTCACTGCTTGAATTTTGTTGATTGCTTCTGTGATTTTATTTAATATGTTCTTTCTCTGTTCATTTTAGTTCTGAAATTGTTAGAGTTAGAAAATGCCATTGATACATGTTTGATTGTGTGTGTGTGTTTTTGTTTTGGCAAAACTATGTCACAGGTCATGTTTTATACTTTCATCAGGAAAGAGAGAATGTATGGTAGTCTCTTCTTATGTTATTAGCAGCCATTAATTCATTAGAAATTGCAAAATATTGACACCTTAATTCTATCATTTCCTTTTCAGCTATTAACTGTAATACATCTGTACCTATTATTGGTTATCCTGAAGTATAATTTGCATAGGAAAGGAGATATAAGTGCTCCATTTTCCCTTTATTTGCCAATATTCAACATGAATTTGTTTCCTAATATGCTGTAAAGGTAAATCAACACATTTTTGTTCATTTATTTTAATCAAAATCCCCAACTACCAGTTCTTTGTTTCTTATTGATTTGTAGGAGCTCTTTTTCTGTGAAATATGTTGCACTGTTCTTCTTGTGTTTTAATTTTTGGATGATGTCTCTTTTTCATACAGAAACATTTATATTTTATATAGCCAAGTCTAAGTAAAAACTGAGGAGTTTCTTCTATATTCTGCTTTTCATTTCTGTAAGTGGAAACTAAATATCATGCTCTAGATTTCACATAAACAACATAACTCAGACATTGTTGCTTCATATTTGATAAGATGAAAGAATTTTAAACTCCTTTGAAAAAATAATAAATATAAAAAGAAACCTTAGCATGGAAGGATAACTACATAGTAACTATTTATTAGTTGATATTCAATAAAACATACCCAAAATTATAAAAACCAATTAACTATGTAATCTGTATTATTCGTAGAATACCACTTAGATAGCAAGAGAGAATATGACTACAAAACAAAGACCACATTCACTCAAATAGAAGAAAAGACAATGTTTTTGTGCTGTGTTTCTTTATCCATATCAACATTTAATATTATTCTTGTATTTTAATTCTTAAAGAGAATTATATATATAAAATGTATGAACCCTTTTCCACAGTATTTTGTGTGGTTAAATTTTAGGAAGGTACAGATGTATTAAGTAAACAGAGAAATTCAAAGGTTGAATATATTCTCTCATATGTGGAAGCTAGAGTAAAATAAAGGAAAGGAAGAAAGAAGAATAAGATACCTAAAGAACCAATGAAATATACATTAAAAGATGGGCTAAAGGAAGTCTAATAGAGTAGAGGAAGGAGAATTGGGGGGGCGGTGGAGATCATGATCTGAAATAAATTTTCATGCATGTATGAATTTGTTGGGATGAACCCAACCACTATATATAATTATAAAGCTCTAATAAACAGCAGCAACAACAACCACAACAAAAAATCCAAATGCTGCCCATGTCCTGTGCGGGTGGTAGAGACAAAGTTCCCTCAGGTGGAATGGGCTGGCTGAGCAATAAAAGCTCAGAGAAATAAAACAGCGAAATAACCACAAAACACAGAAAATAGTTTCAAAAAAGTGGGAGCAAGACGGGCCTGCAAACCAGACAGGTCTGACTTCCAGCATCTAACTTCTAGCACAAGGGAGCCCGCGTGTGCTTTATTTATGTTGGGGAACTTCAAAGGCCTCACATCGAATATTCTTTACCAGGATAGAAAAAAGGTGGAGGCAGGGAGGCTGACTCAGTTCCTAAAGGGATATACCCATTTCCGGTACTGCAATGAGGACTTTCCTAGCAGAGCAGAACAGGCAGAGCACTTGTATTGGGCAGTCTTAGGTGTAGAATGCTACAGGAAGTTTGAAATGCCAGCCCTGCCTCCTCCCTGGCTACTAAGCTGAAAGAGAAGTTCCTCATGAATTCCATGGATGGCTTCCCGCACCAAAGCAAAAAAAGAAGTAAGGGAATTGATGGAAGTGAGTGGCAAGTGAGTGAGAAGAAAATAAAGCACTCTGCAAAAACTTTAAAAAATTTATAAAATAAAAGAAAATGTAATGATAAGAGAAAGATACATACATATACCAATGTAAAATTAGGATCCTGCATATTTATAAATTTCAGATCAAAATTTGGAAACTTAGTAACTTTCTCAGAAAAAAAGTATCCATGTAAAACAGATAAATTATGACTATAAGAATAATTCTTCTAGGTGGTTTTATTTTGTCATATAATTACTGGCCTGGGTCTTTCCTGGAAACTGAAGCACCATGAAGTCCCCCCTGCTCCAAACTCTGATTCTTGAAATCAAATCAGAAAGATTTTCAGAGTTACAGCCATAGGTTTATTAGAAGGGATAGGAGAGGGGAATGGGGTCCCTTTCAAGGGAGAGAGTGGGTTCCCTCAGAGAGAAGAGGAACAGTGTACCTCTCCTGCCCTCCAGTTTTATTAGGGGATCCCAGGGAAGTTTCCAGAGAGTCCTTTACAGGTCTGCCTCTTGAATTTTGAGAGCAGAATGACATCAGACTTTCAATTCCCCTCTGCAATGCCTGCTCTAGGTCACTCTGGCCCCAGCTGACTGGTTCTAATTGGAACCCATTCTTACAAACTTTATGGTTATGGGGAATTATCCTTATCTGTCATGACCCACATGACACTTACTCAGTTTCCCAGAGCTAGGGTGATAAGTCAGATTAGAAATACTAAAAGTATGAAAATTTTAAGAAACAAGACAAGACATGAAATAAGTGAAAAGTGGGATCTGATGGGGACCAGCTTTGATGGAGACTGGGTTGAACTCCCCAAAATAGAGTCCATGGCTTTATTTAAATGAATGGGAACACCAATGGGATTCAGTGTAAAGGACTTTCTGAGGGAACAGGAAGAAGATGGCAGAAACAACTTGGCTGGAGCTGAGCAGGTTCAGCCTGCCTCCTCTACTTCCAGGCGGCTGAGTTTGAAACTAGGCCTGTGAGCTAAGGCAGGGTGTCAGCATAATCTGGGCATTCTCGAACCAGGGATTTCATGCAGGAGTTCCCAGAAAAGCAACCTCCTTGCCTTGTGATGGCTCAGATAAACCCATAATTCATACGCGACCTCCAACACTTATCTTCTCGAGTTCCGGGATCTGGTTTGTGTAAGGCTCACGACCCCCTCCCCATCAGTCCCCCTCCAGCAAGGTAACTTGTGTTCCTCTTATGGACATTATTTATTTCAGGGCTGCATTTCTACAGCAGATAGCAGGTAGTTTCTTGAGGAATGTAACAAATCTTGCCAACCTCAGCCTGGCAGGGCTACGGGTAAATTGTTTTTTAAAAGAAAAAGCATGTAAGAGTCAGTACAATGGGCCTATTTTACAGAATTATTTCCTCAACCTCACATTCCCACCACTCACATTTGTGTGTCCTCTATTAGTATGACCCCAGATAAAATTTTTTTTGATACAAATAAATGCAAAGTCTTGGAGACTTCTCCTGAGGGAGAGATACATGCTTGTCAGTACATCAGTCCTTGGAATAGTCATAATTTCAGAATAACAATTATTCTTCAGATAAGGCTGGAAGAGCAGCAGCTATAATGTGTTTTTAATATGTTATTTAACTTCAATAAAAGGCATAGACTCATCTTCCTTTATCAAACATACTTAAGCATCTTTCCATGCCAGGATCTGTGAAAGGCATAGGAACTTCAGGATAAGGCACTGTTCTAACCTATTGGGGCATATAGTCCAGGGGAGAAGGTAGAGAGGAGGACAGGAATAGAAGAGCATACTCTACACTTCAAATTTGGAGGAAGCACTATGTTCTTTTTTTTTTTTTTAATTTTTTTTAGACATTGATAGGCCATTATTTTATTCATTTATTTATATGTGGTGCTGAGAATCGAACCCAGTGCCTCACACATGCTAGGCAAGTGCTCTGCCACTGAGCCCCAACCCCAGCCCAAGCACTATGTTCTTTGCTAGGAGCATTTTGCCAACTTTTTATTTAATTCAGAGACCAGCTCACCTAGGTTATTGCTATCCTTATGATGTATGAGGAAACTAAGGCTGAAGAAAATTAACTTGTCTATAGTTAAATACCTTAAATAATAGAAAAAGAGTCTGATATTGAGGAAGAGGATGAACTTTGGATGCATAACAACCAGGGTAAAAAATGTGTTTCTGTTTTGTAATGAGGTATTTATCACACTCAGTAACTCTCCCTCTTTAAAAGGTTTGTAATGTGTTACTTAACCACTACCTCAATAAAGGGGACTTGGAGAAATTACAATTATATACCTGTGTAAGCACATATGCATATATTTATATACACAAACATATTAAAATATGTATAAAATAGTAAATAGTAAGAAAGCTATGTATGTGCACAAAAATATGGGAATAAAAACGACCTACTTCCATAACCTCCTATAATAATGTCTTACTTTGGTTATGAAAATAGCTTTAAGCTCACAAGTTCCCTAAAAAGTTTTTAGATTTCAGGGGTCCAGGTACTGCATTCAGAATTGATACTCTGATGATAAGAATGCAATTTCTTAATGTATCACTCTCAACTTAGAGGTAATATTGTTCCACTTCACATAAAATATGAAAACATTACTACAGTACAATTTTATTTACCTTTCTTATCCTGTGTGCTGTTTTAGTTGCATATTTTATATCTGCATATGAATAATAAAAATAACAGTGATTAATTTTGTTTTAAAGTGTAAATTTTCTATCAAAGAAATTTCCAGGGGCTGGGATTGTGGCTCAGTGGTAGCGTGCTCGCCTAGCATGCGTGAGGCACTGGGTTCGATCCTCAGCACCACATAAAAATAAAATAAAGATATTCTGTCCACCTGCAACTAAAAAAATAAATAAATTAAAAAAAAAGAAAGAAATTTCCAAAAAAGCATATGAATCCTTTTGTATTTACCAAAATACATACTAATTACAATGCTCTTCATGCCTTTGTATAGATGCTAATTTTTTTCTGATGTGGATTCCCTTCAACTTGAAGAACCCGATATGCTAATGACTAACTTTTCAGCTTCAGTTATCTGAATAAGTTTTCATTTCATCGTCATTTTTAGAAGATGTTTTCACTGATGTGGAACTCTGGCTTGACAGGTTTTATGTCAGAGATTTCATTTCATTGCCTTTGACTCTGTATTTTTCTAATGAGAAATTAATCATCAATCTGTTCATCTGTATGTAATGTGGTTCTTCTCCTCCTCGAATCCCTAAGCAGTTTATGAGTGTTTGCTTCCCATTTGTTTCTAAGCAGTTTTCTTTTAATGTGTCTGGGTATGATTTTCCCTTCAATCTCTAAGTTGGAGTTTTCCACCAAGTTTGGGAAATATTTGGCCATTCCTAATTCATTTGTACCCCTGTGCTGCTGCTTTTCTCCCTCTGGGACTCAATTATACATAAGGAAGTTTGCTTGGAATTATCCCATGAGTCACTGCAACTGCCTTCCTCATTTTGAATGTTTTTGCTCCCCATTCTTCAGATTGTGTGATTTCTGCTTTTAGATTCATGAATCTTTCCTTTTCTGTCTCCAATGTATTATTCTTCATTTCAGATGTTGTACTTTTCAGGTCTAGAATTTTCAGTGGATCCCTCTTATAGTTTTCCATTCTCTGAAGAGATTTCTCCATTGTTTGCGCCTATTCATCCTTTTCTAAATCCTTGAAAATATTATTCAGTTCTTGACTGCTAATTTCAATATTCAAGCATTTTGAGGTAGGATAGAAGGAACAAAATAAATAGGTAGAAAGGAGACATAAAAGAGTGAAAGGAAACACGATTTTAATTCAGAAACTACATACTTTTCCAGGTCTGTCACTTCCTAACCTAGTCTCTTTCCAAGCCAGTTATTCCCAAATTTCTGGTAAATCTGTAAATCTACCTGTGCATTGCTAATTAACCTTTCCCAAGAAATTGAATAAGAGAGAGATACAATATTTTCACAAACCCGTACTTTAGGGGACTTTCCAGCATTATCTATTGATCAGATAATCAAGACCATGTCATCCTAAGGACCTAGAGATACAACAGTCCACCAGAAGTTACATTGAGATCACCAGACTGATACTGTAGTAGTCCCCTGCTACCAAAGTCATAATTAAGCTTCTCCAAAGACTCTCCTCATAATTGTTCTTATCAGTAGGATTTTTCAAGGGGCATCAACAGGATGTCAGCAAGATTTCTGCAGAGAGCTCAATGTGGTTTAAAGCTTCCTACTTCCTATAAGGGCCAGGTTTCCCTTTCTTGTAAAAGGTAGCAAGCTTGTTGTTGTACAAAAATTCCTATTTCTGTTTTCCATGGTAAAAACTTGTGGAAACCTCTGTCTAGGCTAAGAAAATGGAACAAAAAGTACTTCTGTGAAACCTCCTTTTATGTAAATCTCCTCCCTCTGAGTATAAAGTGTAAAGAATTTCCAGATTTGGGGTCCAGGAATTTTTAGGCATCAGACCCTCTGGACCGCTACAGCTTAAATAAACCTACTTCCTGAAACTTCCTTGGGTGTCCAGCCTCATCTGTCCTACATCAATATCATTCTTATACTCCTTCCCATACCCATACCTCACCAACTTTCCCTTAAGAGCCAGAAACTCCAAAACCACATTTCTCACTCTCTGGATGACCTGTTCCCCTTTGAATGTATATTTCTTGCTTTATCCCAAAAGGCATCTCTCTCAAGATCACCCCATTCTCTCTTGAATGTTTATCTACTTTCCTAAATAAACCTCTGTTTATGCTTCTGACTGGCACATGCTGAAATCCTTCTCCATCACATATTCCAAGAGGCCCACTGTCCTGAGTCCAGTGTCTTCCTCTGAAAACTCCTCAGACACTTTTTCTGAGACACTTCTCCAGTGAAAACTTCAAGATTTATTTCTATTTACTATATAGGTCACACTTTTCTGCTTTTCACATGCCTAATGATTTTTACTGTACACTGGATATTCAGATGATAACTGTGTGGATTTTTGGTTGTGTTAGTTTTCTTTAAAAGTTTTGGAATGTTCTGGCATACAGTTAAAAAATTCTATTTTCCCGTAAATTTTGGTTTTATTAACTGTTTGATGGATCTGTTTTGGTTTTGAGCTTATGGCATCTTCCTGGCTCTATGGTACTGGTAATGCAAGTTCCTGGTTTCTCAGTGCTTGAGATGCTCAGTGAAAGTCTCTCACTCAGCGGGAACTTCAGTGCTCTAAATTTTTTTTTTTTTTTTTTGTATTTTAGTTCATCTCTCTCTCTCTCAGCAAATGATATCTTCTAAGCTCCTTGAAGACCCTTGATGAATAATGAATGGGTCTTTCGGGTTCCTTCTTTCTTTCTTTTCTTCTTAGATGCTCTGACCTGGCAACTAATTGTTTCTGATATCATCCTTCTCAGATCAGGAATATTGCTGCTGCTCTGTTTGCTTTCTCTCTATCCACGGCATAAAAGTCTCTCCAAGTAGAAATTCCAGGAGTTCATGTGTATTCATGTTATGTTTCATTAAAAAATATCTAGTCCTGCTGTAACTGTGCTCAATACTGAAAATACTTGCCTGGTACCTTTCCCACCTCTCTAGTTATTTATATCAGACGGGCAAATGCTGAACCAGCTACGCTGTCCTAGCCAGAAGTGGACATTGGAGAAAGCACCTATCTCTTGAAATTACTAAACACTTAGTAGGGGCTTAATTAACAGAAAAATAAATTGGTTAAATAATGTGTTTTATGTAAAAAAAAATGTGATCTGAGACTAGAGCAGATCTTTGCAGTATGTCTGATCACGATGAGTATGACAATTTAATTTGGTTTGAATCTGGCACCTAGGTGACTCAATCAAAATGGCCAAACTAGCTTTGATCACACACAAATGGGTATTGAGCATTGTCTTGCATCTTTGTGTTAATCATTATTTTACATGTTGGTATTATTGGTGATTTTTTTGTAACCACTTTGGAAAATTCTTAGAGTTGACTATAAATACTATGTCAAAAGAGTTCAGACAAAGATAGTTTCAGAGAATTTCCTTCTTTCACCTTCAAAGTTATACCTGCCTAAAGCTAAAATAAACAGGTGGAAAACAAAATGTGCTGAGAGTTACAAAAACTCACACTGATAGAGAAAAGTGTCAGAAACAACATGTAATTTTCCCACTCATATAGACTCTCATTGTGGAATGATAGTTCATGATTATAAACACCCAAACAGAGGTAACCAGCTGAAGCAGAGAAACATTTGAATCAACTTCCATATTTTTTTAGACTTGTATAAAGAATGTGTTTAATTAAAAACAATCTTCAAATGCAATTAGTGGAGTTGTTTGGTTTGCTCAAAGTACCTTGCTCTTATTTGAGTGATTGTGCAATTTTTGTTTGGCTTTGGGAGTACTCTGGCTATCCCCAACATGGCCAACACATACTTGAATAATATAAATCAATCCTTTTAAAATAAAATGCTTGGAAAAGAATGTTTTTTCCTTATACTAGACATTCTAAAATGATAATCTTAGAAGTGAACTGAGGTCAATAGCTGTGGATAGCGTTTGAACCATGTGTTTAAATGTTCACCTTTGATTTGCAGCAATCTTTCCTATCCAATACATGAGAGATCCAGGTTTTAATTTAAGAAGAAACTCTTTCTGAGATCTTTGCTGGGCCAATCATTGCTGTGATTGTCATTGTGCCATCTCATCACATGAGATTTTGCTTAAAAATAAAACTTTTGGATTTCAAACTATTTCAAAGTAAGATTTATGTATACATATACAACAATGTAAGAACTAAAAATCATAACATATGACAAGAAAATTTGCTAGTTTTTCACATGCAAAGAAAATCATATAAATGGATGAAATTCAAGGCAGAAAAGAAAAAAATAATTATATTTGGTTTTATTTATGTATGCCCTTTTTATACAAAAGAGTGCCAAAATTTTATGTGTTATAATTTAGTATGTGTATATTTTGTGGGAAAGATACTAATTAAATTTTGGTTATCAGAAGCTGACTTTTCCATGATGGTAAACTAGAATTTATTAATATCTTATAGTAAGCTATTATAAGAACATCACTTTACATATTTAACTTGACTTAAGCTGGGAGAAATAATATTAGGCAAAGGTATATTGTTGGGAAATTCCCCAAAATGTCCAATGATGGCTTCATTGGACATGAAAGTATGAGAATATTTTCATAACTAATTTTTAATACTATAAAAAGATGGACATAAGAGATCTGGGTGACAATTTAAAAGCTGGTTTGGTTATCTAATTAAAATTTTTTTCTTCTAATAAGCTGAGACAAAATATCTTGGATCTTTTTATCTGTGTTCTCATTTTTCTCTCTCTTATTTTCTTTTCTTGTCATTTATTTACTTGTTTTTTCCTCTGTTTCTAGCGACATAAGAGCATTTAGAAGTAAAATTATCTTGAGAAGGGAGGATGATGGCAAATGAATGCAAACCTAGCTTCTTGTCTTTGGTGGTTACTATAGCAATAATCATGATGGGAGATTTTCAGCCGCAAGTGGTTTCTATAACAACATGATACGGTGCTTTAGAAATAGACCTAAGGTAAATAGATTCTTTCTGGGTCTCTTAACCCTTTTGTACCACAGGATTAGCGTCCTTAGGGAGAATAAATATTAGTTGACTAATTTGATGGAAGCCTTTAAAATATTGCTTTTACTTTGTGAAGATTAAGCAGTTAATTATTTTATAAAGTCCTGGCTAGAGCTGCTAGGATCTTAGGCTTCTTCACATCTGGAAATAATTGATAGCACCTGAATTTATTTCTGCAATGAAATTAAAATAATCAAAAGCCATATCATTCATAGAATTCACCATAAATGTGGGAAACCATGAATTGTCCTTATTAGAGAGTTTATTAACTCTCCCATAGATCACCAAGACTCTCTTTAGTGAAATCATACACACTGTAACTATATCTGGGGAGCTCCCTGGTGGGTGTTGATCTTTTTGCTTCCATTAAAGGGTCTGAATACTTAACTCTTTGTTATGCTATTCGGTGTGCTCTAAGTTAGGGATATTCCCTATTTGAGTATTACAAAAGGAAGTTCTATAAAAATTTTCTGAGGGAACGTGTTAGTATAGAAAAATACAATATCCAAGAAAACAAAGGTGCCCATTTCATTAGAAAGCATCATTTGAGAGTCTTGTAAGGGAAAGATCAAAGGAAGGTAGGACATATACATGATACAAGACCAGTTTGTAATAGGCTGTATATAATTTTTCAAGAGAAGGAGAGGTGAAAGGCTTAAGTTCAGTCATGAAGTCAGTTAAATTTAAGGAAATGGGTATTAAGCTTGCCTGATTCAGTTCAGTAATGAATTATTGATTAGTAACTCTTAGGTTGGATACTGAAGGTATATACAATGATGAATAATATATGGAGTTGTTTTAAAAGTAAATTATCAAAAATAGCATTGTTATTAAACAAAATGTTAATAAAGCAATTTATTGATTTGAAATTAATGAATCATTTGCTTGAATTCATCATTCTTTCCCCACTAGCTTTCCCTAAATTGTAAATACAAAGGCATAGCCACATATTTAAAAGAATGATTTTATCTAAGGTATGATGTCTTATGCATTTTTTATAGTACTGCTATTCTTATATTTTGTGCTTTTCTATTCAGTTAAGCTGCCAATTCCAAATATGAGATATTCTCTTTCAACTCTCAGAAGGATGTCTGCAGCCATGCGTCTCCCTCTGAGTTTTAAGACAGGGCTGCAGTATTTTCATTTCCCTGGTGTTTCACGTTCAAAAATGAAGCCTCAGAATTCATTACATATGCACTTGCCATAGCCTTCTAGGGTAGCGTTTGCCAAATGGGTCCCTGGGAGATCAAGAACTGTTCTCCATGTGTGTTAAGAGGTTGTGCAGATGAGCTAGGCACGTCTGTGTGCACTAAGGCCCTGCTCAGAGCAGCATGTGCCAGAACACACTGGGCAGGGAGCCATTCATAAACTCTTCAAAATTTTATCCAGACCAAAGGCACAATGGCAACACAGTTGTTGTGCTCAGAGCCATGGGGCTTTTAGCTGAATCAAAAGAAAATGAAATATATTCATGGTGGCTTCCAAGTTAGCCAGTAACCACAGTAACCTGGGTTTCCCCCAAATTTGGTCCACAGCTTAGAGTGACCTGACAGAAACACATCATTCTCTCTCTGTTCAAGTGTAGTGAGCCATAAAGTGAGCAAAACAAACTTCCAGGGGTAAAACCAATTAATCAGCAAAGCAACAATCAGTATGTATTTATTGCAGTATTCAGGGCATACAGTAGTATTTCAAAGTATGGGATCAAAACCAAATACATAGATCATATGTATAGGTTCATTGAAGAAACTTCATAGGTTCATTGAAGAAACAAATTAACTCTTCAATTAAAGAGTTAATTTACTAATTGTAAAGTAAATGCATGAATAAGTGTTAAATTGTGTCTTAACAACATCACGTTCTGTGGCTGCTAAGGCTGGAAGATCAACAAAAATTAAAAATATGGAAAAGCACATCTCTCATGTGCTGTAAGACCATGGACTATTTAAAGACACATCATAATTAAACTTTCAGAAAGTAATTTGAGATGCCTTTATTCATGGCTACTGGTCTAAAAGTGTCATAAAATAATATAATTTAAACTCTAAAAAACTAACATCTTACTCATAACCACACATTATTTTTCTAGGTCTTAGATGCCTGTACAAAAATATGGCAAAGCTGTCAACAGCTGCACTGTTTAGAGTAGCTGCTAGTTACATTTGGCTTTTGGGCACTTAAAATGTGGCTAGCCAGAATTGAGTGTGCTCTAAGTGTAAAATATACACAGAGTTTCAAAGATTTAATTTTAAAAATAAATATCTCATTAATAATTTTTACATTGCATATGGAAATGATAATATTTTAGACATATGTTGTTAAATTAAATATGGTGAAATAAATTTTACCTGTTTGTTTTTCCTTTTTAGTATGGTCACCAGAAGACTTAACATTACATATGTGGCTCTCTTTTTACTTCTGTTAGACAGCACTGGATAAATGCTTGCTAATTAAGTGTAGCCTGTGGACCCAGAGCAGCAGCAGCACTCAGGAGCTTACTAGAAATGCCAGATCTCAGGCCTCATCCCAGACCCCCTAAGTCTGTAAAGATCATCAGTGGTTCATATGAACATTACTGATTGGGAAGTGCTGATTGAGATAATCTTTTAGGTGTTTCTTTTTATGATTCCATCTTCTTTCTTGTTTTTGTGTGTTTTTTTTCAAATAAATGTTTTGAAGTCCTCTCAGCACCCTGATCTGCTGCAGTATAGATGCACAATTTGGTGAAGTTATTTGACATTCCTGAAACTTTATAACATATTTATAGAATGGATATCATTCTATAATTAATTTTTCTATAGAAATTAAATGAAATGATAGATTAACAATATGGCTCTGGTTTGGGCTGTTCTCATGTATTTTACCAATTTTGTTTTTTCTTTAACCTTATTGTGTATAGTATGTTTGCTTAGCACACTGGTAAGAATTGAATGGGAAATATTAAAACTTTCAAATCTCTTTTTAGAACATAGGTATTGTACAGCTAAATTTTTCTGTACTATTTCTTTATAATTGATGTTGAATTTTTAGCTGTTGACTGCTGATTGGCTTTAAAAAATTTGGCTTTATGAATGGGAAAAAGTTATCTTTTTTGTTTAGAAAATTTTTATCTTTACCATGAGAATTTCAATCTTGGCTTAGTAGAGGCAAAGGAACTAATAAAATGTAAGCCTATTCCATAAGTTAAAAGGGTTATTTAAAAGCCTATCATTATTAAAATATACATGGATTATAATAAGGTCAGAAAGTCCAGTTCTGATTAGCTTTAAATGAATTTAATACCAAAAGAACATAACTAAATTCTATTAAAATTTCAATGATTGACATTTTGTAAAAAATGACATTCACAATTTATATGATTTAGTCATATTCTAAGCATGATGAAGCGTTGGACACCTTTTGCTAGGTAAGTGTGTGCGGTTGCAGCCAGAGGCAGGAAGCACTTGATTCATCACTCTTACCCTAAAGAACAAGACCCCAGCCAAGCCGGATCCTGTCCTTAGGTGTACAGGATGGGTAAAGGAAGACCCAGAGGCTTTTATTATCATGGGGAAGCTCTGCAAGAAAGAACTCTTTGCAATAGTCAGCTCTTTATTTCATTTGTGATGATGTTCATGATCAGAAATTATATATAAAAGTATCTGGCAAAATGCTTATCATATGCAAGTTATTGAAAATATGATCATAGAAAAGTTTCTCAGTAAGGTCATTGCCTTCAAAAGAGGAGATAGCCTGAAATCCCAGCACTTAGGGAGGCTGAGACAGGAGAATTTGCGAGTTCAAAGCCAGCTTCAGCAATGGCGAAGTGCTAAGCAACTCAGTGAGACCCTGTCTCTACATAGAACACAAAATAGGGCTGGGGGTGTGGCTCAGTGGTCGAGTGCCCCTGAGTTCAATCTCCGGTACCAAAAAAAAAAAAAGAGAGATAATAAAATAGAGATAGTGAGGCACAGATGACACCAATGAACCTTGGCCACAATCCTTTCTCAACTGGAGTAAGGAAGTCAGGCTTCAAAGAATTTGCAGGTGAATTAATTGTAGTAAATATGAAGGTATTGGACACCTACCTGGATTATGAGGTATGATTCTCAGGCACTGTGCAGGTGATAAACTTGTACTTCTTAGGACTACAAAAACTCAAAACCTTTTTCCATCATATAGCCTCATTTTCCTAGAATTTATTCATTTAACTATGTTTTTATAAGGAAGGCATTGACTATGAACATGGTACTTTGCAAGTCAGTAGAAGAGGAACAAGATATAGGTGCATTGGACTCAGGGAAGGAAAGGCAAATAATATTGATTAAAAACTACTCCATGCTTGAATTTTACAAGGAACTTTACATATGTTTCCTTTTTACTCCTAATTATAATAGCAACACAAGTGATGATGGCTGATAATGCCCACTCTGTGCCAAGCACTATTAGGCTTTTACGTACATTAATTTAACCCTCATAACAACTCTATGGGAGAGGTGCCATTTTTATAAAAATGGAAACTGAATCTGGGGCTGGGATTGTGGCTCAGCGGTAGAGCGCTTGCCTCGCATGCGTGAGGCCCTGAGTTCGATCCTCAGCACCACATACAAAGCAATAAAATAAAGACATTGTGTCCATCAACAACTAAAAAAAAAATCTTAAAAAAAAAAAATGGAAACTGAATCACAGAGGTTTTGCTTTGATAAATCTCATAAAACTAGTGAGAGGCACAGTCAGGATATAAAACCCAGAATCCAAAATCCAAGCTCTTACAAATTATATGTATGGTTATCAATCATCTCCTTTAAAAATAAGGAAACTGAGACTCAGTGATGATTTTCTTAAAGTCACCAAAATGAAAAATCAAATCTCTCTGATTATAAAACATACTCTTTCTATTACGTTAAATTGGCCTCAATTTAGTATTTAAGACCATATATACATAAATAACTACATATAAGATAGTGAACACCTAGTTTTTAGATGTAAAAGAATGGTCCTAAGGAGTCCACCTACTTCTTAATTTTAACTATTCCACATGGATCCTATCATACTACACATCAAAGTAAGTTCCTTATCTGATGATTTGTTCTGCTTCATTTTATCAAAAGAGGCCAAAGGAAGAATTTCACAGCAAGGCTTAAACGAGAATGTAGGTATTTTTGCTCATTCATTCATTATTCAACAATTGCTATTGACTACCTACCATGCGTAAGCCATTTTGGCTATGTCCTGAATAAAGATGTGCCTCTTCTGAAATGCCCCTTCCCCACCCCAGCCCTTAATTAAATTTCATTTCTGTGGAGAGCCAGGATAATGCAAATTCAATCAACCACTTTTTCTATTTTCATAACTGAAAATTTTAGACCTGGACATTTTGACTCAACTCCAGTCACATTGTTTATACCATCAATTTTGTTCTATCAAGGTCATTAGCAAATATTCATTATATCTTCCATATGAAAAAAAGTTATATCAGAAAATAGTCATTGGATGTCATTAGGAATATCAAATTTTGTGTCCACAAGTCATATCGTCCTCTTCCATTTTTGTTTATGTAAAATTAGGTTAAATGTGAATAAAAATAGGAAGAACTGTGCCCCGAGTCTCTGCCCATCTCCCAGTAGTTTGAGGAATAAAACAACAACATCAAAAACGAAAACCACCCCTCCCCAGGAAAGTACAGGCACTAGAGCATTGAACTCAAATAATTTTGTATGTAGTAATGGAAGTGTATGGGTAAATACTTAATCTAACTAATAAGGGGCTCACTGACATTTTTTATTTTAACCCAGATATGAGCAATAATAGTAGTTCCATCCATCCTTACTTCCTATGAGGATACATTTAATTTTTAAAGTTATTATCAATAAAGATGATACCAAAGTCAGAGATGATTGGAATTATATGGGGATAATCAGGTTGTTAAATCCTGAGAAAAAGACTGGGCACAGTGATGACAAGAGGATACTGAAATAAAAAATAAAAATTTAAAAATGATCAGATGTTAATAATTACACATTCACATATGCATACATATACATATACATATACATGTGCATAGTTTGCACATGAAGGACCCTCATTAGGATATGACCCAGGACTATGATAACTCATACTCAAGAAATAATTGTGGAGCATTGTTTGTGCATAAATAGATTCTGAAGATAATATGAAGAAACAGCAGATTCTCAGGACAGTTAGATTCATCATAACTTTCCCTACATAAGTCATTTTTCTGAGCCAAACATAACTCAAAATTTATATTTAGTTGGTAAGATTTTCTTGCAAAACACAAACTGGAGGATTCCACTCTTAGCTCTATTTGATCTTGATCAAGCCCAGATACCTATGGGAAGGATGTATTTAGCATATTGAATTTGTCCATCGATAAACTTTCTATGCAAATCTCTATTTGGTTTGTAGGTTTTGTTTTTCCTAAAATAAAACTCTTTAAATGGAAATTATTATTGAATTGATATTTTTATTATTATTGTTATTTTTGTATTAATCTAGTTATTTTTCTATTAGGAACCCAAAACTATCTCTGAACATCTTATGTAACAATGAGTTAGAATTTATTGAGCACTTACCATATGTGCTCAATATTTAAATACTTGTCAAGTATTTAAATCTAGCTATTTAATCTTCATAAAAACGCTAAGAAATAGGTTCTACTGTTTTCCTTTACAGATGAGGAAACTGAACAGCAGAGCTAGGCTCCATGCAGGTCTGTCTTATCTCACCATTGTACTATCCTTTCTGGAAAATCTGCCTGGTTTTGTTAATAGAAAAGTTAACAAAAAACCAATAATAAAAACTACTGGATAAAATTTTTGGGTTGAAGATTTCTAATCAGAGAATTGCCTGTTTTGTGGAGAAGTACACTAATACCATCAAAAATAAAGAACTATTATATTAGTAGTAATAATCTCTGAGGAATTTAAATGTTCTTCTTTAAAGCATTGCTCTAAATATACTCTACTTTATAACTAAGATAAATTATCAATATGGTTGTTTTCCAAGTAAACTTAATTACTAAATACATATACACAGATAAGAAATACATTTAATGTTATTTGGGTCTTCGTCATCCTTAAAACTGTTCAAAATAATTTTTACTTCTCGGCAAACAAAAAGTATTTCATTTTAGCATAAGAAATACCCAATGGAAAACATAACTAATTATAGTAAGTACATGAAATCTTCTAATTTCTTCTGTCAGAGGTTTTCAAATATCTGTTCTGAAACCCCAGGGCTCCCTGGAGGCATTTCCAGGGGAGGTAGGAGGCTGGGTGGACTGTGGCAAGGGCCCCTCCCTGGCTGCAATCTGAGCAGATCTGCCTTCCGATTTATGCACTGGAATTACTCATAACATTTTCTTTTAAGGAATTATGCCACTATTAAAAAAGAAAAGGAAAAAGGAGAGAGAGAGAGAAGATATGAAACGTAAAGTTTAGAACTCACTATTATAGAACTTCTTATAATAACCAGTAGATGGCAAACTGTACTACAAGGAAACAATTTTGCAGCCCATGTATATTGGTCTGCAAATATCAATTACATTTCACAGTCAGTAAAATTTTCTTCTCTCCTCATATTAACACTGCACATAAAATCCTCTATGGCCATTTTTCCTGGGAACTAAATTCCAATTATAATTTCAAATAATACTATATGCTTTTTATGAGTACATTTAAGTCTTGTTCTAAAGGTTTTTCACTAATATTTAAAATTTTGTACATACAATCTGCCAGATATAATGATACATATGACATATTTTTAATCAATCATTGTGAAAAAATTTGGAATAATCATAATCCTTACCTTATGACACTCCCATTATTGTTCTGACCATAGTCTACTTTTATTTCCTTAGTTGGTTATTCAATTATTTAATTTAATTAGTTGGTTTTAATGATGGAGTCAATTGCAGTTCCTTTATATATTTGAAAGATTGATTTTTTTAACAGGAAATTGGTTTTTTAGTACAAGCAGCTAAAGCCACAGTTAATACAGTGCCCCCATGGTGGACTGTACCCCTGAGATGGCCTGTTAGCATCTCTATGGACATGCCATAAACAAATGTAGCCAATAGGGCCAACAACAGGAGTTACCCCAAGGAAACACAGTAAGAGGTTATGATTGACAGGTAATCTTATCCAGAACCAATCCTAAAAACACCTCAAAGTGTACACAGAAACAGACAATGGAGGATGTGGCACGTGACAAGGATGTAAATCTACCTACTTGGCTTTAAAAAAATTGTTTTTATCAAATTTATTCAGTAATACTTTAAAGAGGCCAAGTATTATAAGGGAAACAGTCGTATTTCTCTGAGCTCTTGCACTCCTGCTTCTCACTCCTGATGTGTACTCCCCAGCAGTAACTGCTGAAAACTCTTCTAGTTATTTCTTCTGGTTTTCATTTATATTTCCAAAAAATGGCTGAGTCTTTGTTTTCAGTTTTAGACAATGGCATGATCTATTGGAATCTTCCTATGACAAAAATAGACTTAACTCTCCTCCTGTTCTCACAGGTGCACCCACGTATGCAAATCTACTGTTCCCGGTGTGTGTTATATCATTATATTGTCACCATTATTGTTATCATAAAGTATTAGTCTCCTCAACTACTAATCAGTTTTATATTCTTTTCCATTTGCCTATTGATTTCATTTACTGATCTCATTTACTTTCTAGTATAACTTTCAGCTTTCCTAGAATTAACATCGATAAGTTACTTTTTTAGTTGTTTTTGTTGTTGTTGTTTTGTTTTCTATTTTCTGTCTAGATAGTTCCCTGTACCTTTTTTTCTGCCTTTGGAGACATCTCAGGAGCTCTGCTTTGTCTTCTTGCTTTCAGCACTGGTTAATTTCTGTGTCAGTGGTCTATCTGGGATCCCGGGATCTCTTCGGTTACATCTTTCATTTCTTTTTTGGGTTAGATTCCTAGTCTCTTAGATTCCACAGCATCTTCCTTTTTGGTTTCACCTCTATTTTGGGGGAGTGTATCCCCCAGAATCTTCTTGAAGACAGTGCATGACAAACAGCTAAAATTTGAACTTGTGAGTGCTAAAAAAATATTTTTCTTTTCTTCAAATTTGGTTGGTAGTTTAGTAGGCATAGAATTCTGATTTGGAAATGACATCGTCTCGGGATTTATGAGGCATTGTTCTAAGATCTTCCAGCCTCCAATGCTTCTGTTGATAAATTAGTGATTTCCTGATGATTTGTAAATGCACTTTGCAAATGTTACATATAACAGAAGCTGGGAGAATTTTTTTCTTTGTCTCCTGATGTTCTGAATTTTCAGTGAAATGCTTTGGTATGAATTAATTATTTTTTCCCTCAGTTTTCTTGGGCACTCAGTAGAACTTTTAGATCTATAATTTTATTTGTTTTCAGTTCTCAGAATATTTTCAATATTTCTGTCACAATTTTAATTTCCTTCTTTCTCTGATTTCTTCTTTGCTAACCATCCCCATTTTTAACATTCTCTTGTTTGAACTCCTTGTTAAATCTTGTGCTTCCTTAGTTTTTTCCTCTGTTTGCAAATGCATGATCTTGTACATAGAAAACCCATGAGATTCCATACACACAAAACCAAAACTGCTAGAACTGATAAACAAATTCAGCAAAGTTGCAAGACATGACCTCAACATGCAAAAATGAGTTGCATTTTTACACAATAGCAATGGGAATCTGAAAAAGAAATGAAGAAAACAATATCATTTACCACTTGATTGAAAAAAACAAGTACTTAGGAATAAATTTAGCCAAGGTAGTATAAGTCTTGTATACGAGTACTACAAAATATGGCTGAAATAAATTAGATAAAAATAAGAAGATATTTCATGATATTGTTAAAATGTCTATACTATTCAAAATGATTCATAGATTCAATGCAATCTCTATAAAAATTCCAATGACGTTTTTGGTAGAGAAAAAAAATCTTAAAATTCATATGGACTCTCCAAGGACCCCAAGTAGCTAAAACAATTTTGAAGGTAAACGGAACTGGAGATTTCATAATTCCTCATTTCAAATCATAGTGAGGCAAGAACATAGATTCCCCCATAGGCAGCTAGGATAAGGGCCTTGGAGAAGGACAGGAGGGATGGGGGACACCATAACAACCTGAAAGGGGGCCCTGGAGAACATCCTATGACTTGCTACTCGTGACAGCTTCAACCACAGTGATCCATCTTAGAACACCTGTTTCTGTTTCTTACCGCTTCAACTACAGTAGTCCTTCTTTAGTTACCTTTTCCCTTATCTTTAGCAACAGCTGACAAGAAGCAGACCCCTAATGGAAATGGTTCCTCCCCCCCACAGATGTGTCGAACCACAAATTATGTAAATAAGGATTGAAATTATGCACTCCTGATTGGATTTTAAGCTTGGAGCTTAAAAGAACTTGATAGGCATCTTTCACTCCACCAATCATTTATGCTAGTCCATCAGATGTGCCTTTTTCAAAAGTGTGTTTTGGCATATTATATCTACAACTTATACTAATTAGGATCGTATTCTTATGGTTGTACATGATGCAGAGTTACCCTGGTCATGTATTCAAATACAAGGATGGGAAAGTTATGTGTGATTAATCCTACTGTCCTTCCTATTCCCCTCCCTCCTTCCCTTCATTCTTCTTTGTCTAATCCAATGAACTTCCATTCTTCCTCTCTCCACCCTCCCTTGTTGTGGGTTAGCATTCACATACAGAAGAGAACATTCGGCCTTTGGTCTTTTGAGACTGGCTTATTTCACTTAGCATTACAATTTCCAGTTCCAACCATATACCTTGTGAACTTACAGTGTTCCTAAAGGTTTTCAGTACCTCACTGTTTAGGGGGAGATGGATAATAACAATAATTGATGCAAACCATATATACAGCATTAAACCAAATAGCTCTTGCAATGAAATCTACAATGTCAGTTGTCACAATAATCAGAAATAATATGATCAGTTATTTTCCACAGTGAAAACAGTAAGTTTACAATAGAATTTACAATTTCATGTGGTGACTAGGGAGAGAAAAAACCCATAGAAGACAGACACCTGTTAGCATTCCTTTCTTGGGGACCATCCTCTTTAGGGTGCTTTGCTTTCTTTCTAATACTCTAATAAATCCTGTTACTTTGTTCTCACCCTTGAGTCTGTGGATTTCATTCCTCAAATTCATGAGACAAAGAACCTGATTGCCTAGATCCATGTTACAATATTACATTAATCAAATTAGTATGGTACTGGCATTAAAACAAACATATAGGTCAATGGAACAAAATGCAGTGGCCAGAAATAAACCGTTAGGTTAGTGATTAAATGATCTTCAACAAATATTCTAATGTTGTGCAATGAAAAGGGATAGTCTAAAAATTTTCCTGTGTACATACATGATTACACCACAGTGAATCCCACCATCATGTACATTCATAAGAATGGGTCTCTAATAAGAATAAGATACATTCCATGATGTATAATTATATTAAAATGGATTTCACTATCTTATATAAAAATAACCAATAATAAAAAAGGATAAATTAAAGAAAATAAATAGGTTACAAATAGGTGGTTGTATTGTGTCCTTTGTCTTAGTAATTAGCCTTTTTACTGTTTGCAGGGTTAATGTATAAAAAAGAAAAAGGATGGTCTTTTAAACAAATAGTATTGAGAAAACTAGATGCCCACATGCAAAGAATGGAGCTGAAATCTTACCAACTTTACGACACACAAAGATTAACCAAAAATACTCATACCTCTCATGCTTTTGTTCTATGATTCATCACTTTCCTTCACTTGCATTTATTTAAAAATACATTTCAAATAACTTCTTTCATAAGGGTTCTCCTGGCATACTTTTCCAATAGCTGACATGTTTACCCTTTTTTCCCTATACTTGTGTATATATCAAAGCTAATATTATAGGCCCAGGAAATATAGAGAACAAGGTATATTGGTCTACTATATTAGTATATTAGCCTTCTACTGAGAAATAGAGGAATATATATATGTATATATATATATGTGTGTGTGTGTGTGTGTGTGTGTGTGTGTGCGCGCGTGTAGATAGATTCAGATATATATATAAATGGATATGTATATAATAGATAGAGAAGAGTGGGGATTGGTCTCATAGGATTATGGAGACTGAGAAGCCCAAAATCTGCACTCAGCAAGCTTAAAAAATCCAGGAGAGGGCTGGGGTTGTGGCTGAGTGGTAGAGCGCTTGTCTAGCATGTGTGAGGCACTGGGTTTGATCCTCAGCACTACATAAAAATAAATAAATTAATTAAAGGCATTGTGTCCATCTACACCTAAAAAAAAATATGTGAAACATTTCCAGGAGAACCAGTGGCATAGTTTCAGTTGGAAACTCATTCTGAAGGCCTGAGAACCAGGAGATCTGAGGTTTAGGTTCCAATGTGAGTCTGAGTTTGAAGGCAGGAGAAGATTGATGTCCAAGCTCAAAGACAATTAGGCATAGAGAAATAATTATTTTGTTTTCAGTCTTTTATTATATTCAGGCCTTCAGTATATTAGATGAGAGAAATTTTCTCTACTCAATCAAGTGTTAATTTCATTTAGAAATACCCTTACAGATAAAACCAGAAATGGTGTTTAATCATATATCCAGGCACACATAAAATTAACAAACATAAGTGCACTCCTTGACCCCTTGACATCTGTATGTGTCTCAATAAAGCATACTAAGTCTCCAAATAAAGACAATAAGATGGTCAAAATGCTGCCTAATATGATATAGCTTTACTATATATAACCAGAAATGCACTAACTCCTTTCTCAGAAGAGGAGGTAAATTCCTTGACTGTTATTAAATTGTGCTACCATAATTTAAACAGTATATTGTAAAATTAAAAATACTTAATTACTATGGTACAGTTACTATATCTTGTATTGTATGATTAGAGAATAAGAGAATGAGGAAAACAGTTTATACACATTCACACAAATGTATTCATAACAAAATTCATGATAATTATAATTTTCATCTCTGTATTAAGTGATCACTGTTGGTATTTGTAACTATATTATTCCACAATTCATTATGTATTTCCTTTGCTTTCAGCAAACACAATTGGTCATAATTCCTTACCTAGTGCAGTGACCCAAGCCTTCATCCCTGAAAGGTCTTAGCTGTTAGTAGTTCTTTTGGGCTGGGTTGTTTATATTTTTTCATTAGTCCTAATCAGAGGGCAAAATAAAAAACACCCTAATGGATCTTCTATATTCTTCCATACTTCCATATTTTCATTCTGTATTTTTCCTTACTTCCACTATGGAATAATGGCCACTTTTTCCCTTGATCATCAGCATCTGTAACCCTAGATAACATAAAAACTATTATTTTTGTCTATTAATTCAGAGGCACAAAGAATCCAAGTAGTCAGATGGAAGTCAATTTTCAATTCAAATAATTGTTGTGTTTATTGGTAGAAGCTTTTTTCCCTTGGAACTAAGACCTCTATATCAGTAATTCCTAAGGTCATGAGAACAGAAGAGAAAATTTTGCTAGGGGGCTCTTAGGGGAAATACTGAGTGGTGACACTTTCACTTGCACTCCTTGATTCCTGGACACATCAGTACTGGCTGTGGGAGAAACAGCACCACATATTTGATGCTGGTTCTGAGCACATACTGTGTTCTGGAGAATCTTGTCCATCCCTGCAAGTATTGCCGCCTAACTGGCAGTGCAAATGAATCATCAAACACCATTCCACAGTTTTATCAAACCACCTGTTTCAGAATAGTAAGAAATATGCTAAGATCAGTGAATTCCATGAACATGGTCTTGTTGTCCTACCTCTTGCTGTAAAGTCAATTTCTTGATTAGAGGTAAAGCTGTGTCTAATATAATAACAGTAGATGAAATCTTCCATGAGTCCACAGATTATAGTTTTTACAGAAACTTTATATAAACGAGGGTCAAATTTATATCCAGAGGACATGTCTATTCCAGTCAGAACAAAACACTACCTTTTCCATGATGAATCATGAAAAATAATGAAACTGTCACAAGGCAGCTCACTGATCACACCAAAGAATGGTGACATAGTGGGATCTTAGTGTTGGCTTCTGCTGAAAGCATACTGGGAAATCAGCAGTAACTGTAGCCAGGTTGGCCTTATTAAGTGGAAGTCCATATTGCCAGGAAAATGCATAAGCTCCATTACTACTCTCATGGCTGCTTTTTCATGAGCCCATTGAGTAATGACAAAGAACTAGGGAAAGAGGCTGACTGTTATCGATAGCACCCCATTCATTTGATTACTAAAGTCTTCCTCAGCTGAGATCACTCTTTGGTGGGAATTCACCAGGGCACAAATATCTGCATACCTTTTGCCCATTCAGAGAGATTGATCCATATGCTTTCCCCCAAAATTTCATTGTTATTAACTTTTCAATAATATTCCATCCAAGTTCCCAAACATCCAGTCAAACCAGTGGTCACAGCCAATGGCTTGGTATATAATCACACATCTTGTCATTTCTTCTTCAAAGCAAAGTGAACAAGAAGTACCACAACAAGCTCAGTGAATAATGCTGTTTAACATTTTGCTCTAAAGAAAGATTCCGCTTGACTATTGCCTTCAGGAATGACACAGAAAATGTCTCAAGTGGTATCGTTGTCTATTGTCAAATGGTATGTGAATTTAGTACAGAATCATTTGTAAGCTGTTTTCTATTCCTCTACCAACTGATGGTTGGGCACTCCCTATTTGGCCATGGGTGTAGGCTGGGAGAGAGAAGGATGTGTAGCAAGAACAAATCCTAGGCATTCGGGTCATTTCACATAACTTGTGCTTTTAGGGAAGGTACCAGCTTGGTCATATATCATTTCCATTTGATTATGGAATGCATCTATGTACCCACAATTTTAAGTCCTGTTGGCTCAGATAACATACAGATCATGATGGACAGTTCAGGTCATATGGTAACTTTGTGGCTCATAGTTAAGAATCCAGTCTCTACTAAGGCTTCATAGCTGACCAACAGTGATTTCTCAACATAAGAGTAGTTATTATAAGGAGGATGGCAGAGTTTTGCTCCAAAATTCCAAGGCTAATACTATGATTTACAAAGAGGGACCTAATATAACGCAAGAGCTCCAAATAACATCCCTGCCTGCCACTTCAACGCATTGAACCTGTTGGATCATATGGCTCAGACTGCAGAACAGCTTGCAAAGCAGCCTGTACTTGTTGCAGAGCTATCTCTTGCTTGGGGAGCCACTTAAAATTAGCAGCTTTTTGGGTCACTTGATAAATGGCCACAGTAGCATACCCGAATGGGGAATCTGTTGCCTCCAAAATGAAAAGAGGGCTACTGTGCTCCTGTGTAGCTCATAGGAGATTCCAGATTCTGCAATTTATCCTTAACCTTAGAAGGGATAGTTCAACATGTTCCATATTACTGGACTTCTACAAATTTCACTAAGGTGAAAGTCCCTAGATTTTTGGCATATTTATTTCACACCATTTAGCATATGAAAGTCTCACCCAAAAGTGTAAAGGAGTTGTTTGTTCTTGCTAACTAGTTCTACTCAACATAAAATCATCAATGTAATACACCAGTGTGATAGAATAAGGGAGAGATAAAAACAACCAAGATGTTTGCTAACTAAATTATGACACAGGGACAGAGAATTGATATATCACTAATACAGGACAGTATATGTATTGCTGGCCTTTTCTGCTGAAAGAAAATTGCTTCTAGTGGTCTTTACTCACAGTTATCAATAAACATTTGCTAGATCAATAGCTGTATATCACGTAGCAAGGGATATGTTAATTGCTCAAGCAATGAAACCACATCTGGTATAGCAACTGCAATTGGAGTCACCATCTGGTTAAGTTTAGGATGATCCATCTCTATTCTGGAAGACTCATTTAACTTTTGTACAGACCATATAAGCAAATTAAGAGGTGATGTGATGGAAATCACCAATCTTTGCATCTTTTAATTGAAATCCCTATAGGAATGCAGTGGTGCTCTTAGTTTACTTATATTCCTAGGTAGAGGCATTTCTATTGGCTTCTACTTGGTATTTTCCACCATACCAGTCTTTACTTCTTAGGATAGGAATCAGTTTGGTGATTCTGCCAGCTGTTGAATATATCTGTTCCAATTAAGCATTCTGGAACTGCAGAAATAACCACAGGATATGTTCAAGGACTCACAGTGCTCATCAAGAGATAAACCTAACCAAAAACTTTGTTGATTATTTGGCTTCCAGCAGGTCCTGTGCTTAGTGGTGTTTGGGGTGTTCTGTAATTAGTGTTAATTCAGAGCCAGTGTCCAGTAGTTCCTTTTCCCTGGTGCACAGTTACCCTGATAAAAGGCCATAGTCCCTTTGGGGAACGTAACAGCATAATTGTTTGGCTGTAAGCCAGCATCCTTCCCATGAGAACCCAGCCCCTCCATTGCAGAGGTTCTGGGTCTGTAAACTAGCTCAAGTCTGGGAATTGGTTGAGGGCATATAACTTGATTTTTAGAATTTGGTTTAGACTTTCATGCATTTGCCCTAGAACATTTCTGCTTATATGGATCAAATAAGACCTTAACAGGCTTTCTGTGTATTTCACTTCTAAGAAAACTGCATTCAATTAAATAATGTCATGGGTCTGCATAAGTCAGGTTATTCTGATTATTGCTTTGACTTTGCTGTCTATTATAGTCACCAAACCTACCCAGCCTTTGATGGCTTAGTGTAACCACCTGGTCCTTACTACTTTTGCATTGTCCCTATTGCATTTGTGTTTCCCAATTCAATGATCAGAGACTCCACTCAAGGCCCAGCCTACCAAGAAAAGTTAACCCAGGGCTCTGCAAAGTTGGCAAGGCTTTCCTCACAAAACTCTTTTTCACAGCAGTGATGAAAGGTATTTTTTTTGGCCCCTTCTGGTGTGAGTGAATAGTTTTGTTTTTGTTTTTGTTTTGGTACCCAGGATTGAACCCAGGGGCACTTTACCACTGAGCCACATCCTCATCCCCACCCTTTTCTTTTTGAGCCAGGGTGTCAGCTAAGTTGCTTAGGGCCTCACTAAGTTGCTGAGGCTGACTTTGAACTTGTGATCTTTTGACTTAGCCTCCCAAGACACTGGGATGACAGGCATGTACCACCACACTCAGTGTATGAATAGGTCTGAATAACATATCTGCTCTAACATTCCAAACTCCCTAAGCTTTCAAATACTTCTTTATTCAACCAAGGTAGGTCCAACACTTTAAATTCATTTACAACCTTTCGTTTCAGTCAATGAACTTTTCTAACTCTTTGAGCTGTTAACATTAAAGGCAGGATCTTTGTTTAGAGAGATTGTATCAATAAATTCAGCCAGATCCAGCTTCATGGTCCTTCTGTCGTTCCCTCAATATCCATTCCCACATGTATTTCTTGGATTTCTGTCTGTGTAAATTAGAAATTCAAGTAGAATTTCTTTTGCTGCTGCTGTTGTTATTGTTGTTGTTGTTTTTGCAGTGTACCTCCTTCTGGACCATATTTTTCCACACTGGGACTTGAGCCTAATTATATAGGGCTTAGCAGCAAAGAGAGGTGTTGGAGGTGGGTCCTGAAAGAATCAGCTTTGTATTGTTTTACAACTGTTTTAAGAGAAGCCATTAATTTCCTCAGGCAATGTAGAATTAACTTTCTCATAGGAACAGTAGTTAAACTCCTTGGGGAAAAATTATTAAAAATTATAAAAATTATTTTTTTATAATTTTTGTAAACTAGAGGTTTAATTTGCCTTGTAATTCTTCCAATCAGCAGATGAGATTTTGATTTTTATCCATCTCAGCCTGACAGTTAGAAGAAATAAGGATGCCCTTCAAGATACACATAGAAAATTTCAGGTTATGTATTTGGTGCTTATGTTGAAAATTAAATCCCTGAGATCATTCTTTTCTTTCACTACTTTGCCCAATGGCATTAGGAGAAAGCCATCCAACTTTGCTGTATTTATCAGTTTCCAAAAAAATGCTTGGATGTATTATGTACACAATCTTTCAGCTGCTTGCTTTTTATCAGTGGTTATTAGAAGTATCCAGTGTCAAAATTTTGCATGTCTCTATTACCAGATAACATCATGGACAAATTACTGCTCTCTTTATTATTAGCAATAGAGTTATTACTATCTTTAAACCTACTCCATTCAGAGAACCAATGCAGAAAACTCATGCATAAAATTCTGTTCCTATAGAACCACTTTCAGCAACAAAATCTGCTTTAATCTGAGTTCACCATGAAACAGAACCAACAGAAAAAAAAGAGGGAGAGGAAGTTTTCCTAATAAAATGGTCCATGCTTATTAAGGCTTATTTGTGTCTTGTGATTTAAGAGAATATTTTTTCTGTTTTCTATTATAAGGTTGTAATGTTATTTGCTATTATGCTTCTGAGCAGTACTATGAGAAAAGCAGTAAAAGAAAATAGCATTATATGATTCCACATGAAAAACTGGATTTTGTGGGCTGACACAACTGAGGTGTCAAATTATGGAACTTCTCAATTATGACATTAAGAAAATAAGAATGTTGTGGTCACAATGAGTGTATGTTCAGGGAAAACTTCTCTATATGTAAGTATCTGATCAGTTTGGAAAGAATCAAAGAATTATTACTTTTCTGCAGGTTATTGTTCTAATTAGATTTTCAAAAATATATTCCTAGAACAGAGATGATTTTGGGAAAATGGAAGTTTGCACAAACTTTACTACATCAATATCCTTATGATGGGACTTAATCTGTCTTAAAACGTAAAATGTACATAATTATTTTGGGTTGCTGTGAGGATAAGAAAGAATATATGTAAAATTTCTGGCATGTTTAGTGCATAAAACAACTTCAGTAAATAACCAGAATTTTTTTTCATTTTTCTATGCATTCCTCTTTAGAGCATAAATTGTTAATTGTAGCAAAGCAGTCATAAACCAAAAACCAGTATTCACTTCAATTAGTTATATCTTATTCAGAGAGAATTTTGTAATTCACTCCCCAGTATTCCCAAAGTTCCCATGAGAGAATGTGAATTTCAAAATTCTAAGTATATAGGAAGGGTTAATTGCTACTTCAATTCATCCTATCTTATACTTGAGAAAGGTAATAAGGAGGGGAAGAAAGAATCTCAAACCAGTCATTTTTGTTTCTTATTAGCAAAAATATAAAAGGTTTTAACAAGTGAGGAATTAAAACTCATCATTAGAATGCAGACAACTATGTCTTTCATTAATGAATTTGAGCTGACATAAGGATCTAAAAGAAAGATGTTCTTTAATTTTCTCAACAATTTATAAGTTTAATTTTGATATTTTTGATTTTCTTGTAGATTCTTTTTGCAATAGAAACGACACCAGGTGCCTTTCAAATTCTTGCCAAAACAATTCTACATGCAAAGGTTTTTCACAAGACAGCAATTGCCATTGTTCAGACATAGCAAATAATTTGGATAAAGACTGTGACGACATGAGAGATCCTTGTTTCTCCAGTCCCTGTCAAGGAAGTGCCACTTGTGTGAACACCCCAGGAAAAAGAAGTTTTCGGTGCCAATGTCCTCCTGGGTATAGTGGGATCACCTGTGAAATTACCACTGGTTCCTGTGGTATGAACTCCTGCCAACATGGTGGTATTTGCCATCAAGACCATTTCCACACTGTCTGCATCTGCCCTGATGGATACACTGGAAGATTTTGTGAAATAGATCACAATGATTGTGCTTCCAGCCCTTGCCACAATGGGGCCATGTGCCAGGATGGCATCAATGGCTATTCCTGCTTTTGTGTCCCAGGATATCAAGGCAGGCACTGTGACTTGGAAGTGGATGAATGTGTTTCAGATCCCTGCAAGAATGGGGCCACATGTTTCAATGAGATAGGAAGATACACTTGTATCTGTCCCCAATATTATTCCGGTAAGTGTGATTACATCTGCATCCCCATGATGTAATTAGCTTTTTTCTTCCTTTAATATGGCAGAAGCAAAGGTGATATTTTATGTGCCATCCAATTGTATATGAAATGGTCTAATTCTTGACAGGCATTAATCACTAGACAGAAATCTTCCAACACCATTAAAATGTCACTAAATCCACCAAACTAAGTGCTTGTATATTGTCACTATTACTGTTTGTATTGGAGTGCTGCATTACTTAAAACTTAAGTTCAGTTTTTTAAATAATATTCATCAATGTAGAGAGTAGAATAGTGGTTACTAGAGGCTGGTAATGGCAGTGGAAGATAGACAGGAGATGTTGATCAATTGGCATAAAGTTGTAGCTGATAGGAGAAATAAGTTCTGCTATTCTGTTGCACAGTGACTATAGTCAATAGTAATGCTTATTTTAAAATAAGTACAAGAGGATTTTAAATATTCTCACCACAAATAAATGATAAATATTTAAGTCAACAGATATGCTAATTAGCCTAATTTGATCATTCCACAATACATATACATATCAAACCACCACACTGTACTTCATAAATAAAAACAATGATTTTTAACTGAATATAAAATAAAGTTTAAAAACACAATTTGGGTATAAACTGAGGAGTGGGATAGCTGGGTCAAACTGTGGTTCTATTCCTAGTTTTCTGAGGAATCTCCACAGTGGTTGTACCAATTTGAAACAATGTGTGAATGAACCTTTTCCTCCACATCCTGGCCAACATTTATTGTTAACTGTATTCTTGATGATTGCCATTCTGACTGGAGTGAGATGACATCTTAGAGTAGTTTTGATTTTCATTTCTCTAATTGCTTGAGATGTTGAAATTTTTTCATATATTTGTTGACTGATTTATTTCTTCTGTGAAGTGTCTGCTTAGTTCTTAGCCCATTTATTGACTGCATTATTTTTCTTTGGTGTTAAGTTTTTTGAGTTCTTTATATATCCTAGACATTAATGCTTTATCTGAGGTGCATTTGGTAAAGATTTTCTCTCAATTTGTAGGCTCTCTCTTCACATTATTGATTTTTTTTCCTGAGAAGCTTTTTAGTTTGAATCCATCCCATTTATTGATTTTTGGTATTACTTCTTTGTGCTTTTTGTTAAGGAAGTGAGATTCTAGGCCAACATGATGCAAAGGACTTAAAATCAGCATACTACAGTGACATGACCACGTCAATGTTTATAACAGCTCAATTCGCAATAGCTAAACTATGGAACCAACCTAGGATAAAGGGAATGTGATATATATATTCAATGGAATATTACTTAGCTTTAAAGAAGAATGAAAGTATGACATTTGCCAGTAAATGGATGGTGTTGGAGAATCTCATGCTAAGCAAAATAAGCCAATCTCAGAAAACCAAAGGCCAAATGTTTTCTGATATGTGGATGCCAATTCACAGTAAGGGGTTGGGGCGGTAGGCGAGAATAGAGTAATCTTGGATTAGGTAGAGGGGAGTGATGAGGGAGAGGGGATATGGAGATAGGAAAGATAGTAGAATGAAACAGACATTATTACCTTATATACATATATGACTGCATGACTGATGTGATTCTACAACAGGTACAGTTGGAAAAATGAGAAATTATACCCCATTTATGTATGATATATCAAAGTGCATAAATGCATTCTACTGTCATGTATAACTAATTAAAACAAATTAAAAAATTAAAGAAAGAAACACAACTTGGGTTCAGTCTAGAATCAGTGGGCCTCATGGAGCCTAACTTTCCAGATCAGGACAGTTCAAGTTTCCCCATCTGTGCACATGTCTTTCACCCCAGTTCATCAAGTCTTCCCTGTAAGGTCCAAAGTCTGACCTTGCAGCCTGCTCAGAAGGCAGGCTACAAGTTGGTGGGTTTTTAGTGCTGAAGTGTGATTAACAAATTCATAGTAGCAACCAGCTCTTATTTCATCTATCAGGAAGAGAAAATAATACTTCATATTTGTCTATCCTTTACAAAGTTTCTATTGATATAATTTTGTCTTATTAGTAGAGCAACAAGTTAAAAATTCATTACCAGATTCCATAGTGCTCATGATCTTCACATTTAGTCTGCATCCTCTCCATCCTTCTGAATCACACAAAGTTATTCACAGATGCCAACTCCTCCTGATTACCGCATTTCCTCCTTTGTGACATCTTTGAATTTTCCATCTATTTATAAGGGGGTACCTCGACCCATCTATGCCTCCTGTGTTCATCTGTTCCAACTTCTGCTCACCCACTTTCTCTACTTCCTTGTCTCATACTTTTGAGACATCACTCACATTGTAGCGCCGCTTTGTCCTCACTCCGGCCATTCTTACAGCTCTCTGTGACATTAGGCTTTCAACTTGCTGCCTTCTCTCAACTTATGTTAAGCAATATGATAATTTGGAAAATATCCTTCAAAATTTGCCTCAGAACCACTTCCTTAACATGATTTTGCTAATATTTCACATCATGGAAATATTTCTTTTGCAAAATAGACATATCCCTAGTTTCTTTGCCATAAAATTTGCTCATGCTTCTCCTATAACCATTAAAAATATACCATTTTGACATCAAAAATGTTTTCCAAATTGAGTTCATCCATTCTGTTCCCAGTGCCTTGGCACAGGTCCTCTTCATCTCTTGGGTGTGGTACTACTCTACAGCGTACCAAATGCTCTCCATCTAGCCTTTACCTTCTCCAAGTTAATTTTGAATACCACTTTGAAATAATCCTTCTAAATCCTTCTAAATTGGTTCTTTCTGAAGAACCATGAGAGAACTCTGTATTACACAGAGAATAGTTTCAGCTTCTCATTGAAAACCCATTCCACAGTTTGTCCCTGACATTAGGCATATCTCCACACACCACTCCACCAAAGTATTCTATTTTCTCTCCCTTCTCCCTGGAACATCCTTTCCTACTTCACAATGTCACTCTGAAGTTTTCCTCTGCTTTCAACCTTGTTCAAATATTACCCAACTCAAGGAACATTTCCACATTTTCTTTCAGGGAGAATAATGTTTTCACACTGCTGTGTTAGTGTAGTCATTACTTCCATACTAGTCTGTCTGTACCTCTATTAAAGAGCTTCCCACATTCCATCCTATTTTACTGATATCTAAATGCTGTTGTCTCCTCCTACTTAACTGATAGTCCCTGAAAGACTATATACTGTCATATATTTATTCTTCAATTAATTGTTTATTTTAGTGTCTCATACATGGTGACAGTTTATAAAACATACATGAAAACCTCCTTTTTTATATATGTGCTATCATGTCCATTGTCTTTCATTGGAGTTTTGACAATTGACTTTCAGTGTTCTAAAATTTTTGACAAAAAGGACAAATAAGTTTTTTTGTGGGGCTGGTTTGGTATTTCTTTTGTTTCTTATGGTCCCATTTTAAAAAATATATCACTGTAGTTCATTAAGATAGCATCATTTATTTCCTGCTGCTATTTCAATGCTCTGAATGGTGATTAAAAGGAAAATACATGAGATCAAATTAATGTTTTAGTCATTTAACTAAGGTATTCTGAAACAGCATTATAATTGCAAAAAACAGCTTGAAGAAATTTTTAATAAATTTTAGCATTTTTATTTAATTGGATTGTAATAAATCCTTTCTGTAGTCTAGATTTAGGATTTAAAGGATGTCAAGGGTGTATTCCAAATGTGACATACAGTAAAATTCTATCAAAAGGCACTTCATCCTACAGTGAATGCATTTATACTGTGGGTTTTATCATTTTCCTGCTGGGGCGATCACAGTCAGTGCTCTTTTCTCACTTTAACACTTGAAGTTCACAATATGCCAAACCGACATAATGATGTTTCCTCCTATATGACCATATCCCTCCCTTGTTTTCTAAGCAATCAAGTAAATTTTGTTATTTTAGCTTTTTCAGGTGAGATACATAAAACTTGATTTCAAACTAGAATTTAAATGAGAAACTCATAAAGCATGAGAATCAGGTCTATTTTTATCTAGTTAGGTTTTTCAGGTTCAAAAATGTGATTGTAGGCTTGCTCGTCCATCCCCTACACAGTAGAATACCCTGCATTCTGGTAGCTTATCAGTGGCTCTCAGCCCTGAACACTCATTAGCAATTACCCAGGGAGATCTGAAACAGAGATATTCGGACTCTACCTTCAGAGGGTTAAGTTTAATTGATGATTCTCATGTACAGCTAGGGCTGGGAAACAAAAATTAAGTTCATGCAAACTTAATTTGAAAACTTCCCTTGCACTACACAATCAGACACAGGGAGGTTTGTTTCCTTCATTGCCATCCCAAGATTACCAGTATTCGTGACAGCTCAGGCCAATTAATTGGAATCTCAAAGAGGGTCAATAGAACCAAGGGAAAAGCCAAAGTTTAGAAGGAAAGAAAAAGAGCACAAGCAATCAGCATGGATGCACTTGAGTGCTTGGACTCAACCTAGACCACCCCATGAATCCTGGAAACTGTATTATAATGACCTAGCTGCTGTGCGCTACATCCAAATTTAGAGTGATCATAAAGAACGTGGCTTACAGGAAAAAGCCTGTGTTCCTCTGAGCAGCAAAGTAAGAAAAGGTAATAAATTTTAAAAGACAGAGAGGTAGGAGGGGGGAAAGAGCTGTAGCACATGGAGAGGGTTCACACTGTGTGAATTCTCCTCTCTGCACTCCATTGTGCTTCTTGAGCTGTGATTCATGAACTACAGAAATGGGCTCACAGAGAGCCACTGAAGATGCTGGTGAGAATCTGCTGTGCATCAGCAAAAACTCCAATTGGAGCTCAAAGTAAACACCTGCAAACTTTCTTTAATGAAAAGAATATTAGCTCTGAGCACAGGACTGCTCTTAGTTCAAATCTGTGCAATGAATCATTCTGTAATTGAGGTCTTCCTCAAAGTTAACCAGATTGTTTAACATGTATTTTTCCCATTAAGATGCTTTGCAATATGAGGAAAATAGGACTGTGGAGGGCAGGAAAGACCAACTGATTGTATGATGAAGCGATTTTGTAGGAAAACATTAGTTTTCCTCCATTGTAAAGTACATCTTTGTTATAAAAATATATCTTTTGGAAATAAGATAAATATATCATATTGCATTCACTTTTCATGCATAAGACTTGACTTTTCAAGTAAGAGATATATCTCTATTTCATAAACAAAAATATATGAAAACATTCATTTTATTTTTAGAAAGCTATATTCGTACATGGAAACCAGTTAGAAGGTTATTACAATAATACACGTGTAAGGTATTAGGACCTGGCCTGGGACAATGACCATGTACACGAAGGCAAAGGTTGGCATAAGAGAAGGAGACTCACTTAACATTTATCAAGACAATAATAAGTTTATATTCATTTTATCCTAGGAAAAATTGAAATCTGTTTTGGTTTAAATATGCGATGTCCCCCAAAAGCCCATGTGTGATACAATGCGAGACAGTTTACAAGTAAAATGAGTGGGTTATGAGACCATTAACCTAATCAGTGCCTTAATCTAATTGAATGGTTAACTGGGTGATAACTATAAGCACAGGTAGTGTGTGGCTAGAGGAGGTGGGTCATTGGGAGTGTGCCATTGTGGTTAATATTCTGCTCCCAGTGAGCAAGAGCTTTTCCTGCTTTCTGGTGGCCACATCCTGGGCCACTTTTCTCCACCACACTTTTCTGTCCTGATGCTCTGCTTCATCTCAGTCCCAGAGCAACGGAGTTGAGCTTCTATGGACTGAGGCCTCTGAAACCATGATCCTCAAATGAACTTTTCTTCCTCTAAAATTGTTTTTGTCAGGTCTTTTGGTCATAGCAATGAAAAAACTGACCAAAAAAAACCAAAAAAAACTCTTGTACAAAAAGAAAGAAAGAAAGCAATAAAAGCTAAACTGCCATTTCCAATTTAATGAACTTAAAATGTAGATTAATGGCTCTCAAGTTTTAATTGAATGAAACTTACCTGGTGTGCTTATCATTAAAATAAATTTTTTGATTCAATACATCTGAGATGGGGGTCCAAGAATGTACATATATAAAAAGTTCCCCTGTGATGCTGGTGTTACTGGTTCAGGAACTTCATTTGGAGAAACCACTGATAGAGTCAATTATGTGGATTGTCATATAATATTCTTAACTTCTTTTCACAAAATCTCTGAGACAGGAAACAATTAATGAAAAATAGATTTTTTGTAAAGCAGCCTTTTCTAGTAGTAGGTCAGACACATGATAGTTTGAATAATTCCCTCCAAAGCTCATGTGTTTGAAACTTAATCACTAGTGCAGTAGTATTGGTGGTATTGGTGGGGAGGTCATTAAGACTGAGCCATAATGAACAGATTAGTGCCATAATCAGAAGGGCTACAGGGAGTGGGTTCATATCCTCTACTCTTCTGCCACGTAAGGAAGAACAGTCCTCCTTTCTGGAGGATGCAGCATTCAAAACTCCATCTTGTAACCAGAGACAAGGCCCTGACCAGACACCAAACCTGCTGGTGCCTAGATCTTGCACTTCTAAGCCTTCAGAACTCTAAGAAATAAAACTTATTATCTGTTCATTATAAATTAACTTCTAAGCCTTCAGAACTCTAAGAAATAAAACTTATTATCTGTTCATTATAAATTATCCAGTCTCAGGTATTTTATTATAGTAGCACAAGATGAAGTATTAATCTCTTTCCTTTTCTATCCCTCAATGTAGTCCATTTGCTTGATGAATCATGACATGGCATGGATTTTAAAAGTATTTTTGAATTCATTAAGTCATCAACTTTCTATATATATCAACTTCATATGTATACACAAACACATACACACACACACACACACACACTGCAATGAACCAGGCAATGTTCTATGTTCTTTAAATACAAGAATAAAGAAAATTTTAAAACTTTCTTATATTCTAGAGAAAAGAGATAGACGGGTACCAAATGAGTAAGTAACTGATAAAATATATAGTAGGCTGGTGTGATAACTGCAGTAGAGGAAACTAAAACAAAAACAAAGGGGAAGTAGTGGTTAAAATTTTCATATAATGATCAAAGACAACTTCACTGAACAATGACTTGTGAATAGAGTTATAAAGACATGAGGAAGAGAACCAGGGAAATGTTTTCTGGACCAGCATTCCAGGCAGAGGAAAAGCAAACACCAGAGATTAAAAGGTTAAAGTACTTGGGAACAGCAATGAAATTGGTGTGAGTAGGCAAGGAGGAGCAAGGTCCAGAGAGATAAAGGCTCAGACTGTGCAGGCCCGTGTAAACCACCGTAAGAACTGGCTTTGACTTAAGTGAGAAGGGAATTTTGGGGAGAGTGTTGAGACTGGAAAAGATAACTCTGCTTGTTATGTTGAGGATATAAAGGAGTGGTTAGGGTAGAATTACAGTGTCCAATGGAGAGAACTGCAAGCAAATTGACTACATTGAGGGATAGAAAAGTAAGAGAAATATTACATTTTAACAATAATACCCCTGCCTTAAAATTTAAGATAGAAAAGAGGACGGAAGGATCATGGATCATGGAAACCAAATGGAAGCATGCCTTTCCTTGCCTGCTCTCTATTGCCCTCTGATGGTCATGAGTAGATTATTCAGAACAGGTATAACCTTCAGAATATTTATATCAAGAATGCAGGCTTTCTTAGTAGTTTATATCAACCATATAATTATACAGTGTCTTTCATAAGCACAAGTGAAACTTGATGAGTAATAACTAAGTTACATGATGCTCATTCATTTAAAATTTCCTATCAGGACTTCTTTTTCTTTTAGTAATATTTCATGTTCTTCTTGAGTCTTCTCCAATAGTCTACATCCATTCTGATACATAAGTCTAAGAGGTAAAATGCAGCTAATTGATACCAACATTATAATGGCACTTATAAAAAGCACAATTTGAATTTCAGTCAATGTTGAGATTTGAATTCGGGCTTGAAGTTCCATCTTTTCTAAATATGTTTTGATTAAATCAATTGAAGGCCTTCATGGAAAATCATCTGGATAATTTAACAGTCATTAAAACAATGTGGGAAAATAAAGTCATTATTTGTCCAAAGAAAATGGTTGCTTTTGTATATGCTCTTAATTATGAAATTGATCATTCTTGAGGTGTCGTATAAAGAAAATAAAATATTGTTCAGAACTAGAACCTTTTGAAATAGCTTTTATGAAGAAATGAAGTTTAGGGTTTTTGAAAAATGTTTTTTGAATGAATGCACAAAATAAGAGATTTTATTTATGCAGCAAATATTTGTTCCTGCAATGCTCTGATCATTGTACCAGACCTTGGTGACATAAAGAGGACCAAGATAAAACATATCTTGACACGGTGTTCACAGTTCATTCAGGAAGCAGACATATAAACAAAAATTACAGTCTGCCTAAGAATAGTGCTGAGGAAGTACAAATAAAAGAGGCTGTAATGTTGCCTGAGATCAGGAAATACTTCACAGAAAAACTGGCCTCTGAGTTGAACAAAATCTCATGTTTTTCAGGACAGAAAACTGAAATTTTTATCCTCTGACTACATTAATTATTGGTGGTATTATTACTGTTTAAATACCATGTGGAATATAAAGGGAGGAGAACTGCATAAATGTTTTGAAAAGGGGTTGCTATGGTCTGAAATGTTTGTGTTTGCACACACAAAATTGAAAGTCAATATTCTACCTACCAGAGTGAGGTATAAGGAAGTGATTAGGTCTTGGGGATGGGACCCTCAGGAATGTAATGAGTGCCTTTTTGCAAGAGACCTCAGAGAAACCCTGTGCTCCTTCCACCATCTGAGGACACAGCAAGAAGGCGCTGTCCATGAGCTGAACAACCCGTTTTCTCTCTGACATACAACCGCTGCTTCTCTTAGTGCCTTTCTCCCTATCTGCAGGGTGTGTGCAGGTATGAATGTGAAGGGGATGAGCTGAGAAAATATATAGTGATATGAAAAACAGATGTGGTGGAAAACAGTGGAATTTGGAAGAAGACATGTATTACAGGCATTGAACATTGGCATATTCAACATAAAACGTAAATATTGTAATTTCCTACAGTCTTCCCAAGAAACTTAGAAAATTAAAAAAGATTTAAACCATTCATAAAAATAGTGCTTTCTTTTTTTCAAATGGCATCTTAGAGACTCTGAAATGGATTACTTTGACTTCTTAAACTTGGCAGATACTTATATATATATATATATATATATATATATATATATATGTATATATAATCTTCCTAGAATTTTAAAAAGTAGAGATACACATAACACACACACACACACACAATGTATTCAATAGATTGGGAAAATCATACCCATTGACTTAGGAAAACAATAATTTCAATTAAATGATATCTCAGTATATGCTATGACATTTGTGATGGGAGTAAAGTAGAGGAATGGCATATACATACATTTAGAGAAAAATGACTGGAGAAGAGGACTAAAGAAGACATTGAGACAGGAGAAACAGTTTTCTAAATAGACAGCTATAGCCCAGAAAGTACCATTAGATACAAGGAGGTCTGAGAAATACACCCCCTACACTCTGCCCCAGGGTGGACAAGACTTTCTTTTCCTTTCCAAAACTAGTTTCAGCCTCCATGAATATTTTGGAAGGATAGGGTTGTAGCAGTTAAGAACATTCTTAAACTTTTGATGATTAAAAAATGTATGCAAAAAGACATGACATGACATAGACTAGAAAAACCACCAAAAAAGTTTAATATTGAAACCAGAGGTTGTTCCAGTTTTGTCTCTCAGTGAAAACGAAAGTTACAGAAACAAAAATAATCTCATAAGTTGCAATAACAGTACAATAAAAATAGGTAAGTAAAATAATGATGAAGTAATAAAGTATTAATAATTATAAGCATCAAATAAAAATATTTTTAAATTATAGAAATTTATTATTTGTTCAGTTTGCATAGATACTGATCATGTAAAGTAACTACTATGTCTATTATTTTATTACTTTTTCATTTGTTCTTTTTAGATATACATGACAGTAGAGTGCATTTTGACATATTATACACATATGGAGTATAATTTATTCTAATTAGGATTCCATTCTTGTGGTTGTACATGATATGGAGTTTCACTGGTGGTGTATTCATATGTGAACATAGGAAAGTTATGTCTGATTCATTCTACTGTCTTTCCTATGCCCATCCCCCACCCTTCCCACCATTCCTCTTTGTCTAATCCAATAAACTTCTATTCCTCCTTATCCTCACTTATTATGTGTCAGCATCCCATCAACATATTAGAAAGAATATTCAGCCTTTGTTTTTTGGGGGACTGACTGATTTCACTTAGCATGATAGTCTCTAGTTCCATCCATTTACCAGCAAATGCCATAATTTCATTCTTCTTTATGGCTGAGTAATATTCCATTGTGTATATATACCACATTTTCTTTATCCATTCATCTATTGAAGGACATCTAGGTTGTTTTATTTTAATTTGTTTATTCTAATTAGTATATATGACAGAAGAATGCATTTTGATTCATTGTACACAAATGGAAAACAACTTTTTATTTCACTGATTGTACACAATATAGAGTCACATCATATGTACAGTCATACATGTACCTAGGGCATTGAAGTCCATCTCATTCCACTATCTTTCCTGCTCCCACGCCCCTCCCCTTTGACAAAAGTCTCTCCATTCTTCCCATGCCCCCTCCCACATTATGGATCAACATCCACTTAAGAGAGAACATTCGGCCTTTGGCTTTTTGGGATTGGCTTACTTCGCTTAGCATGATGTTCTCTAACTCCATCTATTTACCTGCAAATGCCATAATTTTATTCTCTTTTACTGCTGAGTAATATTCCATTGTGTATTTATACCACAGTTTCTTTATCCATTCATCTATTGAAGGGCATCTAGTTTAGTTCCACAGTTTAGCTATTGTGAATTGAGCTTCTATAAACATTGATGTGACTGCATCACTGTAGTATGCTGTTTTTTTTTTAATTTAGTTATTTTATTTAAATGCATTTCAAGTCATAGTACATAACCAGAGCTCAGTTTTTCCATTTCTCTGATTGCAAACCAGATAAAGTCACACCATTAGAGTCTTCATAGATATGCCAGGGGTAGTAATGACCATCTCAAATAACCATCATTACTATGCCCATTCCCCTTTCCTTCCTCCCACCTCCCCCAACCACGTTTAGAGTTCCT